>SJOL01007819.1:730033-777251 GCA_004794785.1 Opisthorchis felineus | reverse complement strand
CAAGTAGAACATAAGGTTGACGAAAACTCGGGGACTGCGCCTGCCTGATGAGCCCCAAAATGGGCGAAACCGGTCGTGGGCTGTCGAAGAATTTTCACCAACCTTATGAGTAGTACATTGCGCAAAATCACATGCATCGCGATATCTCGTCTCGAATATCGTAGCAACTGGAACATGAGGCGGCCTGGTGCAGCACATTCAGTTGCATGGAAACATCACAAACGAGCGATTCAGCTGGGTTCTAGGTGAGTCTCTCGCAAAACCAAATTGATTTGCAAATGAGTGTATTTCTTGAAAACAGTGCAATTTGGGTTCAAGTAGAACATAAGGTTGACGAAAACTCGGGGACTGCGCCTGCCTGATGAGCCCCAAAATGGGCGAAACCGGTCGTGGGCTGTCGAAGAATTTTCACCAACCTTATGAGTAGTACATTGCGCAAAATCACATGCATCGCGATATCTCGTCTCGAATATCGTAGCAACTGGAACATGAGGCGGCCTGGTGCAGCACATTCAGTTGCATGGAAACATCACAAACGAGCGATTCAGCTGGGTTCTAGGTGAGTCTCTCGCAAAACCAAATTGATTTGCAAATGAGTGTATTTCTTGAAAACAGTGCAATTTGGGTTCAAGTAGAACATAAGGTTGACGAAAACTCGGGGACTGCGCCTGCCTGATGAGCCCCAAAATGGGCGAAACCGGTCGTGGGCTGTCGAAGAATTTTCACCAACCTTATGAGTAGTACATTGCGCAAAATCACATGCATCGCGATATCTCGTCTCGAATATCGTAGCAACTGGAACATGAGGCGGCCTGGTGCAGCACATTCAGTTGCATGGAAACATCACAAACGAGAGATTCAGCTGGTTTCTAGGTGAGTCTCTCGCAAAACCAAATTGATTTGCAAATGAGTGTATTTCTTAAATATCGTTGGTTACTTCAACACTACCCATGAGGTCGCTGAAAACTGTGGACAGCACGCTTCTTGAAGCTTATTAGATAAGACAAGTTCCCGAATTTCAAGTACGCAGATTTTTTGCATGAACATCACATTGTACGTATGGTGCAAATATGTGTTACCGAAACACGCATGCGATTTGGCATTCAGGGATAAAGTAAGCTTTGTGGAAAGTTGGGGACCAGACTTAACCAGTTAACCCCAAGACTACCGTAACCTGTAGCGAGCCATCCACAGTTTCCATTTTCCTTATGAGTAGCATTAAAAACTCTCATCTAGTCATCTTGCTGCATTGTTTTGAAATTACTCCTTCGTCAAAATGTGATTGAATCAGACGGAGAATTCTCACAATGTTATGACCATATCAAGACAGGATAGCATGGCGTTAACATTTTCAGTTCATTGCAAAGATTGCTACTTGCCGTTTTGGCAAGCATAAAACAAACAGTATTTTAGCCACAGGAATTCGCCGATCAGCTTTGTGGTCAAGTTTCACCGCAGTGGTCCTATTGGGACCACTATTGGGTGTTTTTGTTCTAGTGTAATTCATAGAATGGTCGAGTTTGATCCTGAGGACTCCTCACCAAATGAGCATAGTATTTAGTGTTTGAACTGTATAGTTTTTCAACATCCACATAGTCACTACCATCATTTAAGTTCGCTGCCATAAATCCTTAGCCGGGTTCAGAGGTAATCAGTAAAACCTCGAAAGGAAAATTAGACGCTGTTCCGGCCTTCATTGAAACACTTTTTGCTCTGTTTTTTGAATGGACTTCATTGAGTAAGGGGTAAATTATTTTATCCAAAGACGATATAAGGAGATGGGAGCAAAAAGTGTAGGTCAAGCCCATCAGATTCAAAGAGACACCATACTCTCGCGTAATAAGGATCAGACGGAGACCATATAGTGGGACTCAGTAGGCTACCAGCTGAACAAAACTCTTTTCTAATCTTTGCCATTATCTTTGGTAATGACAACACTGACTGGTCTGTTTTAATTGTTCTTATCAATGATTACCTCATAGGGTTTTTTTGTTTTATGGGGAGACCCATAATTTCTCTCGTAAGTTCAGTAACGTTTACCACTCCTTTTTAAGCAGCATGGTCACTGTAATACGCGTCCCATTTAATGCACTCCCCTCATACTTCATCGACTTTTAATTCTGGAGAACTGAGGGTAAGAAGGGGTGAAAAAAGCGTTTCCAGGGACTTCCTAGTCAAATATTCAGTCTTTCTTGGAAGGCTGGAACAAGTCTGCAACACCAATCGAACAAACAATCGCAGTTAGCGAGCTGATATCAGAATGACGGAGGGAATAGGGTGTGAGTTGCGGTTAAGGAGCGATGATTCCTGTTTGCTCAGTCGATCTAAGTGAATTGATATCCCGATCAATTTGTCCCTGTGTCTGCAGTGAATAGACCGGGGTTCATTGTCCTCAGGGATGATAGTAGCAAGGGAACTCAGATATTTTTGAAGCTCACCAAGCCGAATGTGAGATTCCGGGGTTAATCCTGGTAAGTATCAGCTCAGGTGCTCATATGCATCCACTCGAAGCTCCACCGGATTTAGTGTGCACGGTGGGTGCAGAACAATCTTTCACCCAGAGATTAGGCCAGTTGGTAGCCAGAATATAATCAGTCGACCATAGGCTAGTTTCGCAAACCGAAGCTAGAGTCGAGCAGGGCGATGTGGTTTCAAGGCTGTCTGAAAGAACAGTCAAAAAGCTTTGCTAAGCTTTGCTACGTTTGAACAAATCCCTCGTGAGCAGCAAGGAGACTGTCAATTATGTCAGTACTGATACTGATCAGAGGTTGGTTTTTTGAGCACGTAATTCCATAGACTTTATGTTGTTACACGTTTGTTGAATCATATTATCGCCCTGGGGGATAGCCGTGTCTAACTTTTGGGAACGTTATGCACTTGATCTGATTTCATAACTGTACTGTGTCGTTTATAGCACCTCTGAATTTTCGCTAGTGTTTTCAGCTTTGGAGAATGCTCTGCGGAGAATATAATCTATTCTCCTGGTTGCACAATGGGAATTGCACTTTAGCAACGCGATGTTAGGCCAAAAGTAGTTGAAATCAAGTCAAACTGTGGTCATCTGTTGATCATACAAGCAATCTCATTGCTAACCTTGGTCTTATCTTACCCAGACTATGAGATAGTACCCTTTGAGTGTCTGTTAAAGTGCGCAAATTTGACTTTATCACCACGGCCTTACGGGTTAAAGTAAAAGTGGCCAGAATATGAGCCAACTGATTCTTGGCGAGAGGCATTTGCAACAGGTGCGCCAAATAAACTGAGTATTTGGAAGACACTACCAGCAGTATCAACCTGCTCTCCTGTTCGAAGAAGCAATCATTTCAACCTGTCTGCAGTTTTCATGAACGGTGTACCTAAGTTTTCTTTTTCGCATTCGTCCTGATTCAATCTAATGATACAGTTCCTCGCATGGGCTGTGTCACCTGGTTTACATCTATTTCAGGGCTGAAGCAACTTGCTTAGACCTTCTAGATTTCCAAATTCGAACCCCTTGACGATGCAGATTAACTGTGACCAAAACAGCTTGACGTGACAAACACTGGCGATCAAAATCATGCGTTACACGTTCGACTCACCTTGACATTTTCTATACCGTTTTTGTTTTGCTCCCCCAATTTTCCCACAGCTCAGTCGCACCAGCAATGCGGATACTGAATAAGGCTGATACCGATACCGTCGGGAAGTGAAAAATAACTTGAAGGAAGCGCTACAGTTTTATCATGGCTCAACTTGTTCTTGCGTAACATTTATAGGGAATTTTTTTCGCCTTGACCATTCCAGATGTCAGCATTAGAATGCGGACCGACCGCTGATCGCATAAACTTGGACAGAGAACATTCAAGTATTTGCAAGTGGGTGATATTGTCTACGGAGTACGGTACAATGAGTTCGTTGCCGTGTATTTTGAACGACACTAGCCCTTGAGAATATGACTAGAGTTTTCTCGCGATCAGTAAGCACTACCTTTTGCAATTTCTTCAAAAACAGGGGGAAACACTGTGAAGAAAATTTTCCTTCCCTCTACCCATTGGACAAATTAAGGACGTTGATTGTGAATGTCTAGTGACAAAGCAACTGCACTTTGAACGACATGGTTTACAATGAACAACTTTTTCAGGCACCTCTCCAGTTAAATGCGCTCTGCTCTAAATGCCCAATTCGTCGTGATTAATTTATCAGATAAGGTGAGAACATTAGCTTTGAGTTTTATCCCATGGTTACCCTCTGATTGATTGAGTACACCAGAATGCCGCAGACCGCAGAGAGTGTTTTAGGAAGTTGGCTTTAAAAACGCGCTTTTTTACGCCAAAAATCAAAGGTATGGCCACCGAATACATCGCGATGTTGATTGTTGTTAACCATCTGTCTGCATTGAACTGGTAGTATGTGGCAGTAATAGTGGAAAAATAAACAATGGCTGTTTCTTCATATAAAACACTTCTGCCAACCGAATAACCCTATTCAATGCCGAACAATGGATGATGAACAATAATATGGAAACTTTCACGATATTTTAAAATGAGACCTTAACTGTCAAATCAACAGAATGACTAGGGTTTATGATCTGCTGGTCGCGCATCAGGGTTCTTTGAGTTCCGCTGACGTGTACAGCAGGGGATCATCCCGGAGTTCTGGGAACGCACGCTTGTTTTTTTCTGGTCCGAAATGTGGCTAGGATAAATGGGGGATCACCTGTAGAATGGACATTAAACCGGCTTATTTAACCAACAAGTATGGGCTGTTCTTCCTAGTGGGTTTAAGAGTGAAGTTAACACACGTATTAGCATTGTTCGCCGTGTGATCGTATGCGACTTCCATTTATTCATCCTCTGAAGAATACGATAAAATTGTTTAAATCCGTTTCGACGAGATCTTCGTAGGGTTTTTTGCAATTCTTCCTGAGTAACACAAAATGGCGCTACTTACGGCGTCCGACTTAAGTATCCACGTCAAATGGTAACCTACCGATATTCCGCGGATGGCTACGTCACTGAAGCTCGATTGTATTTGAGTCTGTTCTGTGCTCATTTCCTGATCCGTAGTGAGAGGCTTGTTGGTTTTATTGTTTAAAAATGGATGGTAGCTTCTTGATAGGATATTCTTAGTATTAGATTTACGGAAATTTGCCGGTAATCTACAACCGGTTTTGCCCCATTTGAGATTTATCAGGTAGGCGTAATCTCAAAAATCCGTCAATCTTACTTATGGGTTGAACACGAAATTGGACATGTGTGGTACTAAACCTTCAGATACAAACTTAGATATGCTCACTCAACCAGTCCACTACTGGTTTGAGAAACCTCATAGACTATAGATTTTTCTGAGTCTCAGAGCAACACCATCTAACTGGTACACTTTGTTTCCACATCATTCCCGGAGAAAATGGAGGACTTGTTTTCACCTAATACACACGATGCAAAGGGTGCTCGTCGGAAGAGTACGTTTTCGATAAGTATTTTGTATCTCTTCATACAGCAAACCTACATTAAGAAAGATACTGGTTTACGGATGTTTGTATCTTATCAAACACTGTAACAGTTCAGTGACTCGTGAAAATCCGTGAGCTTGCGGAACGTGTTGATACTACTCAGTCACTAAATGTGCTAAGCAAACTAATTTGTTGTTGTTTCATCACACACAAAAGAAAACACTCACTGCCTGAAACCAGTTCCGTGCACACCGCTCGTGAAGTAGATGAAAGCACGGCAAAGTCATTGTCACATCAGCAGCACGATATTCATCCAAGCAGATTAGGCATTCGTGATATTTTCTGGCCTCTTCCTGTGTGAGCATCTTCAAAGGTAAGTATTCCATCAGTTCTTGTTGCAGTTGATCTGAAACCAAAGTGTGCTTATGACTTCAGAGACAAAAGTGACTTGATTGCAAAAACGCAAAAATCCCCACAGTATGGGATGAGGCTGTCACTGAAGCCATCAAGTTAAGGAAATTCTTATGTTTGTTTTGCGGAGCCGAATGAGCTAATGCGTTGGGAATTTCTAAGACAAAATAGGGGACAACCTACTGCTTCTCATCACATACAGCTTATCTCACTCAGAACCATCGAACCTTGCTAATCGACTCTAGTCTATCAGGCGGTAGTTACGTTTTCTTTTACTGTACGAACGTCTGGAGTAATGGACGCAAGTCTTTATCTAATCAGTTGGTACTTGGTCTACGTATATGAACTGGCCTGCTTCCAGCCTCCTCAGCAGTTGCGATAAAATTGCCAACCTGCGTCTGTTATCCAATCCAGACAGCCAATCGTTTTTTGTTGTTGGGCGAAGCGCTTTAGAATGCCTACACCCCATTCTATCGATTACTAATTTAGGTGATTTCAGCGGATCAACAATATCTTGCTGACATAATACTTTCGATTGGGACTTACAAACAGCTTTGAGCATCGGCATGCTTGGAAAAAGACACGGTGTCCGAGAGAGGAAAATGTCATGTCCGTTTGAGTACAAACGCTACCTAACCAACGTAATAACCAGTGCATCACTGCTCCTTTCTATCGCTACCATAAGTCGAAAGAAAGAAGCCAACCGGAAATAAATGGCCGGAATTTTCCTATCCTTCCCTAATTTTCGCAAGACTTACGCAAATATTCTGGTGTACAAAACCTGTGATGAACGACCAACAGCACTCGTAATCCGAAGTGTTCTGCATTCGAAAAACAAGGTCCCATTCCTGATGCAAATTCCTACGAGTTTTTCACAAGTTTTCCACCACGTATTTACCCATACCTTTCAACAAGATCTTGATAGACACTTAAACTGAGTCATCTGCTGTCAGACAGTGAGATCACTTATCTGTGGCATGTTCGCCTGGCCGGAAAAAGCCACTTTATCAGCAAATTCAGTGACTGCTTTCCTATCATTTATGACACTTAGTCCCGTGATTTTCCTAAGTGCGTTTCATGTCAAGCTCCTATACTAGTTGTGTAGCTTTCAAGTGAGAAAAGACTTGGACTTCCTGGCTAAGTATAATTCATCAATCAGAAGTTCAAGCTCTCTCAGTGACGATTGAGCTATTTACCAGATCTGCTGGGAACGCTTTGTCACAAAATTGATTTCGTAGCATCAACTCGTTATTGTACAGCCTAGGGAACACCAGTTCGAGACCTATAGGGTACCGTGCTTAGTGTTTGACAAGTGCTTTGGGCATATGTCAATAGGAATAACTCACTCTATTGCTCCAATTCTTAACTTATGTCACATTAACGCCCTTTCCAAACGAACATGGATAAAAGAGCCTCCTAGCAAGAGGGTTTTACCTCACAAAGTATAGAACAAAGCAATATAAGCTTCTTTAGAATGGCTTGAGTTTTGTGAGCATGACACTTCACTCAAACTAAAGGCTGAAGAAGGACGGGTTAGAGAAATTGCTTCTCTTTCCCGTGCAATTGTTATTAGGATATTGGACCTGGTGTCCTTCTGCAAAATTTCAGTCTTGAGCTTAAAGTGAGTCAGGGCCCAAGGACTGTCTCTTTCCAAACGATTTTTTGCCGTAACAATAGACTGGCCACCATGATGGAGCCAGCCTCTGCTAAACTGAGTTGCAGAATCGCTTACTTAGCAGTTAATTGTATTTTAGTTCTTAACTATGGATTTAAAGGTCGTATTAAGCTCGTCGTACTTACCTCAATTTACTTATTATTCCAGTGAGATCACTGAATTCATAAGATTACTATCTTAGGGTGTGGTACCGAAGCAGATCACTTTTGTCGGTAACAGTCAATAGTTCGCTTCGCATTCTCGGACTCGCTTCGTTGAGCTTTTGGTAGAGGTGAGAAATGCAAACATCTATCACCATTCTTCTCAGTTCGTTACACCAGCCAGAACCTCCACTGCCCCAGTGAATCATAAACCACTGTTTGCACTTCCTGTCGTACTCAGTCAGATGTGACGGTTACACTTCCCTGTGTGGTCGTAAGACCCGGGTAGAGACCTAAACGCCCACCTGATCCCCCAAATTTGCTATTGTTGCGAAGTTAGTGTACGCGGCTCCCAGGTGTATCATAGCTCACAAAGTGGTGTATAAGTTGAGCCTCAGCTTGTAAAATCTCTATGAGCACGCACATTCGAAATAGCAGAAACGATTAGCGTAGAACTCGGGCACCTAGAAGCTGTGCAAGTAGACAAACCCGGCTTTAGCAATCTAATTAAACTGGCCAAATAGTCTGTCAAAATGCCAGATAAGGCTCAAAAAATACATGCGGACATTGAAACCGGAGTAAGACCAGATGGCGATCCTATCTTATTTCCCCTGCTTTTACGTTTATCTTGCATTCGTCTGTCATATTCGAATGTAACCATATTTTGTAGCGGGAAGTTGATAACTGGCTTTGAGCATCTCAGTATAAATGTGGACAGTTCTGGGATCCACAAATTTTGTAAAGCGTCTAAGATCACACTGTCTCTGCATAGTAAGATAATTCCAGTTTAAAGTAAAATAACAAAATGCAGCTTCACATTATCTTCACGAAGTCGAAAAAAGATGCCTGAGTCCATTTTCAGTTTCAGTGATAATTCACACAGGTGCTTCACACTGCGGAAAATTTTTGTAAGACACGCAAAACGCAATGAATTCCACTCTTCACGTTACAGCCGAATTTTTAGCACCAAGCAATTACCTGAAGAGTTCTAACTAGCGCGCGGACAATAATTTTCAGTGAGATGTGATTTCACGGATGTAAAACCTTGAGTGTTGACAAAGTGAATATTTTCTCGTAAGCTGAATTCACCCTTAAAATATAGCATATACACCAACAGTCGAGAAGTGTTATCTTGCAAACGTGACTCGCCTGACCAAAGAGAGAGTTTTCTACCGCTCGGTTGTGCTGAAAGCCCCACTTTCACATCAACGACCATTTCGTCAACATTCCACTGGATAAAAATGACACTGGATAGAAGTGACACTCAAGACCTTTGCTGGAACTCAATGCTGTAGAAATGACTGCTTGGAAATATTCTGTTTACTTTGCCGCGACTCTCTCTCTCATTTGGGTGCTACTTTTTTGTTTGGTAACAAGATCACTGTCCCCATTAAAAACGTGCGCTGTAGATCGATTGATCAGTTGCATGAATCGGAACTTCGAAATGATCTCGCTACTCACAAAACATAAGTAACATATATGTGGTTTCGCTGCGGAGCATACCTAGGAGAATTCTAGAGCAAGAGCTCTACCCCAAAACTTTTTATATCACCAACAGGGATGCCTCCAAGAGTGTCCTGGCCTTTTACCTGTGGTACTAAAGTATTTACTCCGTAGGTTCCAGCTTTCAGTGAGGTAATGCCGGGGCTTGGTTTCTCGTGGAGCGAGCCACTGAAAGCAAGTTAAGCTGTGGTAATTTAGTACTTTCGTGGTCACATTTAAGGTTTTTCGAAAGGATTCTGATCCACGCATTGACGGTAACTCATCACAGCCAGTGACGCTTGCCAAACACTCCTAAACTGTGGTGCGGTGAGATGGTGACACCTTCCAAATACTTTCGAAATGACGATGACGATGACATTACACGTTCGTCCAAGTATTCTTAGAGGTCGAGGTCGTCCTAAGTTTTCCCACCCGTACTTGGGACCCCCCATAAAGCAATCAAGCTTGCCCCACACCTCGCTTCCGGCAACCGTCTGGTGACAGCCATGTCTCAAAAGAGTCAAAAGAGATGTCCTAAAAAATCAGAGAAGCCAATAATGTTAGGGTAATGAAGAGACAGGCAACTGGTTTTCAAGCAGCCAGCGAGAGATCACTGAAACCCGGGTGTGCAGCGCTATTGTGAAGCAAGAAACGTGCTCCAACATTTAAACCATGAGACTCTGTTAAAGAAGCACCTGAGCAACAGAAAGGATGCACTCAAGGACATAAACGTCGGAGCGTAAGAGTGGTCTCTAGGACGTACCAAAAAACCTGCCTTGCACAGTGCGTTCGTTGCAAGAAACAGCGCAAAGCGGGTCAGCCGAAGTTCAAGGAAGTGAATTGTCGTTTTAAAATTTTCGGAAACGACTGGGTGCAAGTTTTCCAAACGGAGAAGATTCCAGGGTTACAGCGGAAACCGCAGCTGAACGGTTTAAATTCTGGAAAGATTACGGAGCAACTGCTTGACGAAACGTACGTCTATTTCAGAACTATGAATCTTGTTTGCAGAAGGACATCTGTATGGGAATAGAGAACCAAGCAGTTTGATTGACGGTAGTGACTGCTTGCAACGCTGCTCGAAGAAATTTAAGGCACCTGGCTATGTGGAGAAGTGACCGACTGAAATTTATCAAAAGCATCGCCCTGGTTGAAACCTGAGCGCAGTAAGATGCAAACAGAAATACATGGACGATTCAGTGTCATTTTGGAGTTTAGCCTTGCGGGCTAAAAGGAATATAAGCAAACAACTAAAGAAGATTTACGAAACTCACACGGATTTGTATAAACAGGAGACTCAACTGAATCCCAGCTGAATCTCCTGTCTATGATATTCTTCAGTATAATGAACGTGATGTACAAGGTGCGCCTCTTATTTCACTAAGTGCAAGTGAGAGTATCCTGTGAAGTTCGCACAGTTTGGATTCAAATAAAACACAAGATTGACGGGAACTCGAGGAATACGCTCACCTGATGAACCTCAAGAAGGATAAAATGGGTGACGGACTGTCCAAGATTTTTCGGCAACCGTACGAGTAGTGTTCTTTCATAAATAGGGAGGTTTTTGCTTATGTTGGTACTCTTGTAATCCAATTGCAAGCTGAGTTGGAAAATGTCGGACTACAACACTTGCCTTCAGGTATCGCATCCAAAGTGCATTCATTGTATTCGGCACCCATCTAGTGCACTACGCTTGTCTATAGAAGACGCACCTTCTGGTGCAAGGAAAATGTAGTGGAAGACGTTTCTACACATATGGTATTTTAAAAATGTCCGTCGATCTTCCTTTCTTGTTGCGCAGAGGTAAATATATTGGACACAACTTGAGGGCATAAACAATATTGAAAGGACGGGAATACAAAATATGCGGGCACAGTCTTATAGAGAGAGGTTAATGTTGAGGAAATCCTGTCTAATTTTTACGAATACGAGCGTGAATGAATTAACTAGTTTCGATAGGTGTTCTCGGTTTTTTCCCCAGCTGCACTGAAGGTGTGGGGGATGAAGTTCACCTAGTCTAATGGGAAAGGGAAGCTGAGCCAGCATTGAAAGTGACGCCGGAAAAAGCGATCGATTGAGACAAATGCATTCGACATATTTTACTCGCCCATTCGGCGGACATTCTTCCTGAGATAGACACTATCCAGTGGGTCACTGAAATATTGGTGCACAAAAGCGATAGTTCCGTTTATAACACGGTCATTATTATCACCGCTTTTTCTCTAAGTAATTCAACTGAACCCTATCTACCTGTTTTGTGTACTCATACCAAGCCAAGCAACGTGAAGACTGGTAGGGACTTAAGGGCTATAAGTCGTTAACTCCTCCCTTATTAGAGAACGTTTCCAGAAAGATCGTTAGTTTAAGCGGCCTTGGGGTAAAAACATTTTGGGAAGTGCATTGCGCAAGTATATTGCATATACGTGCAATGATCTGGTGATCGAGAATAAATGCTGCAATAAACCCGCAGGATATACTGATTAAAAGGCAATGTGTCCAAATATTGGAAGCTCGAGTGAGTTAGTTGGCTGGCAGTTGGTCTGTTTGCCGAGCTTGACAGTCGGTTTGCAAACGTTTCGTCACCATGCGGAGAGACAGCGTCATCGTACTGACAATGTCTCCTCGCATAACGGCGAAATGTTGGCAAGCCATTTGTCATGCCCGGTGATTGGCTCATCTACAACCTGATTAACAGCCAATACTGATAAAAAAATTCGTTCCCCTCAGGCTTAACAATTCCAGAACGGCTCGCAGGAAACAGCCAGCTTGTCACCTTATCAGAATAATGGTGGTTCGAACCCGTATGGATGTACTGTTCTGCTGTTTGATGCGACTGGATATGTGCCCAAGTGAACAGAGTCTCCACATTTATGAGGGGGGTGGCGTTACCCCGTGAAGGCAGAGATGTCAGTAAAGGTCAATCCTGAAAATCGTACATTACAATCACCAGCGACTCATGGCCACCTAGTGCCGTCAGGAAAAATGAAGGATAGTGAAGATTTACAACAGGATGCCACCTGGCGACCAAATCAAGAGGAGGGTGAAGGCAGTCAAGTCTCGTTAAGAATATCAAACTTCAGAGCATTTCACGAAGGGGCTGAAAACAACAGACCGGCCTTTTTCAGCCGAGAAACTGAGACGTCGTCTTACTGACCTATTTGCCTTTGTCGACGAGGGAAAATCACAGGATGCTGGCTATTTTATTGGTCCAGAACTTCTCAAGACAGTCAAGAGCAAGATGCAGGCGGGCTTGCAGTGGCTGATCGTATCAATGAGAGATTATTGAAGGGACTAAACTGCATCACTGGGAGGATAATGTTTGTTTGTAACTTTTATCAGTGTCTATGATCCCTTCATGTCTTATTCGACAGAGCGCCGAGCAAAATTCAATGAGCAATGGTCAAGTTCGATCGAATTCGGTCAGTCGACAGATTGTTACTCCTCATGGGTTATTTGAACGCTTGAATCGGTCATGACATAGAAGTGGAAGCCAATAATCAGGCTCTCAAATCTTCGATCCATGAACGACACTGGCTGACTTCTGGGCATGATATGCATGACTTTGTGACCTGCAATACCTCGTGTATGACTTAATGTAATAAGAGCTGTCACCGCCGCTTGGACGAACCTAAGATGTGGACACGGGAAATTAGTGGACTTTATCAGAATCCAACCAGGGAATCTCATGGAATTTCTCACAGCAAAGGTTATGTGCGATGCCGATTGCAGCACCGGTCTTGTACTGACGCGATCTACAATACGCCATGTCCTTTTGAATTGTCGAAGCAAACATAAAAGGAGTTTCAGTCTTTTCAGTATCTACGAAGGCATGTTGAAAAGTTCCAGGAAATGAATTTTCGGACAAGCAAACTGGACAAGAAACCAATGCCTCCGGAGGCATGCTAGTTTCTTTGAAAGCCTATTTCCAATGATCACTTAACAGCACATCAAACAAAGAGTTGGACTGTCCTCCTTAGTTACCTGAAGGACGTGGAAACGTTTTCAATCCCTCTACAGAGGCTGAGCTATAAATGATGCCAACTCAACAAAAAGAAAAGTTTGCCTAATGTTGCGGCTGAATGGATCAAGACAGAAGTAACATGAGAGATTAAAAATAACCCAAACAGTTTGGAGTTTCCGTTTTTCGAAGAAAAGGGGGCCAACGAAAATGGACAGCTATCAAGCAGTCAGACTTCATGCACTGCCGGAACGTCCTGCACAAATTATTTTCAGTCGGATGAATATTGGAATTCCGAATGGAAAGGATCCTGAAGGACCGTGCGTATCCTGAGGCGGATCTTACTTCGGAATCGCAACAGGTGCAAAAATGCCGAGTAGCGAACTAGTCTTAGTAAGTACTACTTATGGACTTTATCAAGTTTTTGGACCCATTGGACAGAAAGTTGTGGGTGGTTCTAATAGGGCCTGATTGTCCCGAAGTACCGAGTTACAAACTAGCATGTGTCAAGCAAGTTTGTGTTTCGTCCCCCAACTGATTCATTCTCTGTTTGACTACGATTTATGCGGAGAGGATTCGCGGTTCCGGAAAGAGTACCCCGATCCATTACCGTCTGGAAGGCTATATCATCAACTAAAAACGTTTCTCATTTAAAACAAAGCTGAAAAAATTTCTACGCTATCTTCACACATTTAGAGTCAGAATTAGAACGAAAATCACACTCTCTGCTCCGGTAGCATGGTGCTTTGGGCCGGAAACGCCTCCAAACACCCGGTCTTTATCAGCAGCTTCCAGGATAAAGCTGTTGCAGCATAGTATGCACAGACGTCTGCTATATCGAAAAAAATTTCTGTCTACAGACCAGATAATCGCCAGTGAAAGATGTTCTTGAACTCTAAAGACAGGTAGTTATTTCGGTTGCTTACTTACACAAGCTCAGGACAACCACAGTAGATGCTTAACCCGCAATGTACGGTGTAATGAGTTGCTGTAATGTGTTCAATACCGTATGGAAATTTTTTCCAATGGTGTATTAGAATACTTAGCAGATTTCACCGACAGTG
This sequence comes from Opisthorchis felineus, assembly GCA_004794785.1. Taxonomy (NCBI): domain Eukaryota; kingdom Metazoa; phylum Platyhelminthes; class Trematoda; order Opisthorchiida; family Opisthorchiidae; genus Opisthorchis; species Opisthorchis felineus. The sequence continues at coordinate 763,093 of SJOL01007819.1, read as the reverse complement.
CTTGTCTTATCTTCTCTGGACTCCTTGGTCAGATCGAATTATGGACACTGAAGGTCTAAAACAAGACAAGATCAACGAAACGGAATTCGCTGAGAGCTACGCTCTATAGGAACTTTAAATAGATAGCCGATAAACATATCTCGAAGAAGCTCATGTACGGTTAAACAAGCGAACGGTCAAAACTCGCCCATTTCGACAGCTTTTAGGTGTGTCTGAAATACTGCGATCCTCGAATATTGACCTTAAGGTCAGTGAAAACCTCGGACAGCCCAGTACGAATTTCACTCTTCTTTGGGCCCCTCATGTAGGCTTGGACGGTATCTTCACCAGCCTTATTACCCGCTGTAATCTTTTTATCATACTTTGGAAAGTCCCATAGCTGTCACATCCAGCGAACGTTTACTTGCGCAGGCTTGAAAAGCTGCGAGATGCAGCTTACCTCATTGCTGGGATGCAGGCGAGTCCTTCAAAGAGGCCTTGCTGTATAGAGTACAACAACAACTATGTGATCTGATGTGGCTCGATGAAACATCTACATTGGTGTAGTCAATCTTCCTGTCCAACACCGTGCCCACCACTGGGGCACAAGTGAGTTGTCTAGGGTAATTCTGCTCCCGTTTCTTACCAACACGTACTAGACTGTGCAGTCATACTCTATTGGTTACTTTCTGTTAGCGCTATTAGTTGGCTATGCATTCCAACCTAAATAAGGCATCCCAAAAGCATCTCTAACGTAATTTATTTAAAGCAAGAATTGACGGATAACACCTGCAGGTTGTATTGCAGTTAGTTTTGTTGATCATGTCTAGACCAGTGGCGGAAGTCAACTGACTCGTATGTCTGCGCGCCGAAATTACCCTACTGAGCTTACGTCGGCTTCAGCTACCATGACGTGGCACCATATCTGGCTTCGCCCAAACCATTTATGGTTTGCCAGTGTCATGCAAACATATGGTGATTTAGCTGTTGTTGGGGTACCGATTCTCTTTAATGTCAGTCCTCCAAATATAACACCGATCATTAGTGAAAAAGTAAGGAGTACCAAAACAAATGCGAGGTTGCAGGGTCTCCCGAGCAGCTCATTACAGGTAGCTCATGTGATATGAAAGTAAACTGTTGGATATTCCATGTTTTATGTGGTGGAAAACAAGTTACTTCTGGCCTGTAACACACGGTTCGAACCCTCGTTCAAATTATCATTGTTTCAGTGCTGTGACGTGCCGGAAACTAAACTGATCATATGTCACCATAATCATCAAACTTGAACATGTCGGAAACAAGGTAATCAAGATAACTTTTTTGAACAAATTTTCTATCTCCCACAGACTACCAATTACATATAGCAAAATAAGTGCACTTTTTTATGCTTGTTCCATCAATCTAGAAAGCTGAATTTCTTAGAGCTGTAGAATGAGGATTATGCTGTGTTTGCTACTCGATTTCGCGTAACCCCTGAAGTGTTTGCTAGGTCCTACGATGTGCTGAAAAGTCGCATCATCCAAGGAGCTTACAGATAGGGACCTTCGTGAACAAGCTCACATTTTCACCATGCTATTTTTGTCAGCTTTATATGGAACAACCCTAAAATCAGCAAAGCAGTAATTTCATATTCTAATCTCTAAGTGTGTGGGCGACGGTGACTTTCGTTGACCCATAGGCTGCAGCGGTAATAGCTGGCGATAGTTGTGACTTGGACTCTAGTAATTACTCAGGTACTAACAGTGTAGTTGTTACACACAAAAATTAGTTCTGGAGCTTTGCCCAATTTCTCTAGGTTTCATAGCCAAACCCCATCCGATGGATGGCTTTCAAAGAGTCCGTTAACGCAATAACTGGGAAGCAGTTTCATTCATATCGCTGTTTCCTAACTGTGTTGCCTTGATGTTCCCCAAGCGTAATCCACCATTTTTCTTCACGTATTAATTACCCTCAGAGGAACAAAGTACTCCTCTCGATATTACGAAATGGATCATATCTGAGCCGTGATCCCACCGTGCATGAATGAACAGCCAAATGCATGTAGCTGTCACTCATAGCTACAACGGCAGTATTACAGAAGAATTTAATGAAGGAAGTTATTTGGGTGGATGGATTACCTTGTAGGAAGCCAGTGTGATTCAATCTCAATGCAGTGATATCATAATTTTTAGCATCAGGTGTTTCAAACAGTACAGTGAAGTTTGTGTAGAGGTTTTCGATTCTGCTGATGGTATAAATAGGTGGGTTTCTTATGTAGAATGAAAATAAAATGCTCCACAAGAAACTCCAATCAAAAAAAATAAAACATAGGGCTTAAACTTGTGTCTAAAACTCCACAAACCTCCACTATTCGAGACTCAGACATCAAGGGTATTCTATTCATAAGTTTCTCACACTAATTGCTTCAGAATGCTCTATCGTTGAATTTTGTGATATCAAACTTGTCACCTCCTGAATCTGCCACACCAAAGAAGTGGTCACTTTTAGCTCACCCCCTAAAGCTTAGTTCAGAAATAAATCTCAACCCGGATTAGGCCAGTGCACAGAAGAGACTAATCTGTAAACCCACTGAAATTATCTGTCTAGATCAATTGTTTACTGAAAGAAGTCAGAGACCAAAGAGCATATAACAACATACTTACATAGAAGTTGTAGGCGGGCTTCCTCTTCTGGATCGATCACGGGTTCCAGATTCACTTGTACAGACTAAAAGCAGACATCAGTATGCAGAATTCAGAGCCTGATGACTCACATGGGTTCGGTGGATCACCAGTGGCCGAGAAACCGGCAAATCTGTCTGACAACGATTATCTCGAGTGTTTTGAGTTTGCGTAGCCTGAGAAAAGATTGTGGTATCCGAATCGGGAGCCTTACAAAACTCCTTGTTTCTAAAATTTCGATCGGAGAGCTTTGACAAGAACTTGATGATACTGATATGCTTGGTCGAGATGCTGTGGTCCGCAAAGGCGTCGTTTCCGGAGTCTAGATAGAAATAGGAATGAGAAAGAAGCGCACTCTCTCACGTGTTCCGTACGACGAAAGAACGAGTTACTGCCCATTTGCTGATCTGACATAGTAAGATTCACCAAATGCATCTGGACTACGACTGCAACAGAATATATGTGGGTTCAATACCGACTGTATTACAGCACTGAATGCGTCATTCTCATGCCACTCAAATAATTCAGGCAACATACCCTACCCTTCATTTTCAAATAGCAAATAATGCACCCTACAGAAATCACATGACCTGTAATGCATCAGTCAAGATCACCAGGCTTCAAAATTGAAACAGCTTATAGAAAGCACAGCAGCTCAATTTACGCACACACCAATGCCATTGCATTCTAGAAACAAGAAATGACACTGCTCTGAAACAAGGAATTCACATTCAAATGGACTCGGTGCTGAATCAATCGAGGGACTGCATTTATCAGATTTTGTCGGTAAAAGCACTCAGCGCACAACTGTTAGCGAGGTTTTAAAAAGAAATTATGGACACGAACATTTTGAAAGGTGGCAAAACTTACACCTATATCGTGGATGCACGTTTGAATGGATGTGCAGTTCTAAAAAAACCAGCTGTCTTTTTCTGAAGGCTTCATTTAAAGGAACTGGTTATAGGTGCGTGTGCGTGGATTATAGATTGTTTCCAGCAATCATTTGGGTCACGTTGAGCCACGCGCAAAACCCCAAAAGTCAAATAGTCCAAATGGAGGTTTATCAACAAATGCGGTACAGTGAATACAATAAAGTAATAAAATTGCACAAACCTCAAATAGTGAGATTACGCCGGGTTTTATACACCGGTTTAGGAACTGCTAATTCTAAACGGGATCCCAAAGTTTCCACCCTCTCAAGGCAAGGTAGCCACAAGATAGCGAAACCCACGTGTTGGTTTAAACAAGACATACGATGAAAAGGTCAAAGAGTAGTTTGCGTCCAGGTCAAAACAAGAAAGACGGTATATGCACAAAACGGAAACAACAAAACGGAAAATGACGTTGTACACAATAATAATAGAAAAAAGAATCAAAATAGCCCCGAAAGTCAGCATGGCTTTCCCTGATCTACAAACTCCTTCTACCTCAAGCAGGAACGAGGTCAACGCGAATGGTACGTTTGCTCTAGCCACAGACGTCTTCCCTATTCCGGAGCAGGCTCCTAGGGTGGTGAGCAACTAGTTGTCTTCTACTCCTTTCAGCAAGCAGACGCGACACATATAGCGCCTAACCTTACCCGAGGCAGCCTTTACTAGCACTTCCCGAATATGGCCGTCACATCCGACCTTGGCCTCCACTACGATGCCTTTCTCCCAATGTCCGTGACTTGGGTTTTCGCCACTGAATAATACAAAGTCTCCAACTTAAAAATCTCGACGGTTTCGCATCCGCTTGTGTAGTAGCTGTAAAAGCCATCAACGCCAAAAGTTTTCAGCCAACATTTGTCCCTCTCTCCGACACCGGGTATATATGTTGCGTCTATTGAACATATCACCTGGCCAATCAAGCTGTCCCCGTAATAATAACCAGTGACTGGGGGTCAGCACGTCTAATGAGTGTGGATCATCGTAAACAGCTGTCAGTGGACGGTTATTTAAAATACGTTTCACGTCAGTGAGCAAAGTAGACAAGATTCGTCAGTCAACACTTGCTCGCGGGAAACCGCATTCAGCACTTGACGGATAGTTCGTATCTGACGCCCCCATACTCCTCCGCGGTGACTGCTATAGGGTGGATTAAGGTGCCTGTAGGTCCCTTGGGCTAGCACCCTTTTGTTAACGGGATCGCAATTTATCAACTTCGAAAGTTGCTAAAGTTCTAGTTCGGCTCCAACGAAGTTACTTCCTTGATCAGTATACATTTCTTTTGGTGAATCGTGGCGATTGACAAGACTGGAAAGGGCCATAACAAAGGAGTCCATCGATAAAGAGTGAGCTGCCTCGATGCGAAGTGCAGAGTCTTCAAACAGGAGAAGATACATCCCTATCGCTTCCTCGACTGTCGTCCGTCGCGTACAAAAACGGCACCACAATAATCCACACCGGTTGCTGCAAAAGCCTAAACAGTTTCAACTCTGCAGGCTGGTAAGGTTGCCATCAGCCGTTCCGCTGGATTCACCGACCTTGCCTTACATGACAAACAACTGCGCACAAGTCTTTTAACCGCAGCTTCCCCTTTGACAACCCAACATGCGACGTGCACATGTGTCCTTCCGACTCATGATAATGTTTAATCAAGCAGTGGTCACTGGAAGTCGACTAGGAAGTATGATGGAATGTCTGCAGGAATGAAACAAACCACTATTTTGCAGACTTCCTCCGACAAGTATCAGCCCTTCAAATAAGTATTGGGGGGAGTTTACGTAGCGTTTTAGCTGACTTCAAACTCTGGGTCTCATTGGGACGTGATTCTCCGGTGAAGGAACTATATACCAGCTGAAAGGCGTGCCACTGTACGTATTGCAATATTGAATATTCTGCTGCTATCAGTCTACCAAACCGCAGAGCACCAAGTGAGAGCACAAACTTCACTTCCTTGTTCGACTTTACGCGGAGGTACAATCTGATTCGTATCATCCATACTATGGCTCGTCTCATCCTAGTCCTTGAAGAATAGTGGGAGAGCAGTTCTTCAAATGCTAATTCTTCCAAGAGAGTAATGTTCAGAACGTTGGGCTCCTTGACTTCGAGGCCCGGTATATCATCGGCTAGGTAGTCAACATTCAATTTAGATGACATTTGCTCTGGGCTTCGTAAAAAGGCTGGGCCATGCAACCAAACGTCTAGAACATCCATGCGGCTATCAGCGACTCCCCTCGATGCGTGATCTGCTGGATTGTCTTGCGTTGGTACATACCTCCACTGGTAACAGCTTTATAGGGGGAAAATGGGATTTACCAATCAGGACATTACAGCGTACAATCCCGGACCTGCGTATACAACGTGCATAAACAACGAATCCCTAGCCAACTTCTGAGGCATCAGAGAATATATGCAGTTCAAAGTGACGTACACCAAACTCAGTAGGCATAATGCATCGAAGTATTTCCAACGCCTCAATTCTTTGTACGTCGCGCTGCCAACACTCCCACAAGACTTCCATGGCTGTATGAATGCGTTCGTCCCAACAACACTTCTTCTCGCACAGTCTTTGTAATAATCCTTTGAGTTAAAGTAGAAGCTGGGCCACGAATCCGAGGGGGTCGTAGAGTGATGCGATGCAAGAAAGTACGCCACGTTTGATCACTCGGTGAGCTGGCAAATCGACCTTGAATCGGAAATAGTTAGTTTTGATAGACCAACACAGACCCAAAGTCTTGTGCAAACTAGAACTTGAAATGTGGAGGCCAACCGGCTCGGATGCTTGCTCGCTGTTAGGGATGATATTCAAGGCTCCCGAATTGTTGCCTGCCCACTTGTACAAACGAAATCTACCCAGGTTTAACATCAAACTGAGTTCACAAACTAGTTTTTCGACGGAGTCGACAGATTTCACTGATACAAAGCAATCATCCACGTAAAAGTTCTCCTCTACTGCGGAAACCGACCTCACGACAAGGGTGTTTCTGTTGTCATCAGCAACCCTGCGTAGAACAAAAGCAGCGCAAAACGGGGTGGGGGGGGAAGTTGCTCCAAACGGATGTATGTTAGAATGATAGACGTCTGGGGACTTCTTCGCCAGTATACCACGGAAAACTGAATGCTGCCGTATTCTCCGGTGGTAAGTATACTTGGAAAACCATCTGTATCTGCAGACAAGATAATTTCATGGAGCCGAAAACGAAGTAAAACTGCCTTAGCTGCAGATACAGAAGGGATGCTTTCACAAGTACACTTAACACCGCTTACCACAAAATAAGAGTAAAAGAAAGGAATCAACAAGGAAGTTACATTTTCTAAACGGTACTGGTGAAAAACGAATACCGAAATTTTGGAGAAAAGAACTTATGAAATGAGACAGAAACTGCATTTTATCTGAGGGGCTTCTTACGATTGAATCAAAATTTGCTTTTACAGGATCAACACGTTCCGAAATTTTGTTCAGCTCTAAAGGTCACAGTTTATCCTTCGGGTGGGATGCTTTCTACAGCTTCATGTCAGCGTTTTAGGGCAAAGTATTCCTTAGCGTTTATCTGACGTACACATATAGACTGAAGTAAGTAGATGTACTAAAATAAAACACCTAAACATCATTGATCCCTAAAATTCTGAGTACTGTGCTAACATTTTACTAAATTCATTCTCATCAGTGAATGGTGGTAGTCCAGTCAGAATATATCCCTGTCGTGTAACTCCATGCTCTCTAATACAGTGATAATGATCACCACCTTTACACCGTACGATTTCTAGAAGTTAAAACTACACCTGACCTTTTCCACATGCCTCCATGAAATAAGGGTCAGGTTTAATAATCGCGTACAATAAAGCACAGTTTTCTGGTGTTCATCGATCTTCACCCTTCATATGTTCCTATTATCTATTAGATGTAGAGCGAAAGAAAACAGCGTTTTTATGGTTTTATTCCCAGGCTGTTATCTAAAATAAGTGGCATTTCCCGAAGTTGTTACAAGATTTGGTGTTAAGCACTCACATCCCATGCTCGATTGTGCTGGATATCACTCAATTAGTTCTTCCAGCCTAATAATTAACAGTGAGGTATTTCGCATCGGTTAGACTGATGTGTGGCCTTTAGGACATTCATTCTTTTCCAAATATCCGTAGTCTCTTTAGATACTGATCTCATAAATTCTTGACATAGTAGCACACTCCTTTAAAACAAACTTTTTTGCTCAGAATTGTGCAAGCCAGGGAAGCCAGATCAGCTGCCTTGAGAAGTGGTTTATCTGACAAAGGCAAGCGCTTGGAAGAGCTTCCTCTAAGCTTATGTCGTTTTTCCAGTACAATGATCCTTCAGAGGAGAGGACACCGCAATGAAGGGCGTAGTTCTGACAGCTACTGTCTTCAATGCTAGCTGCGATTTGACTCAAGTGTGTGGTGAATGCACACCACAAGGGTTTTCACAGTTAAAAGCATGTTGCTAACTTCAGTTACCGAAAACCGTGAGGAATACAGTCAACGGACTCTGTAGAGTACCGAGCAAATGAACCGGATTACCCGTTGTTTATCGTTTTATGCAGTACCCTCTACAAGAATATGACAGCGTTGTGTGAAGGTGTGAGCTTGTTGGTTTTCTGTAGGATATACCTTCATCCAGCAGTACAGAAAGAACTGATTTAATGAAAAATACATGCGGATTCGGCATGTCTCAAAACTATCTGATGGAGTCACATTTGCTTTTTTGAAAGTTACCAGATGATCTGCTGAAATAGAACGTCATTGGCTGTGTTTAGGTGTTACGAAACTTCTCTTTATCAACGAAGACTCAGGGAAGAAAACAGAATGCACAAAACTGGACTTCAACTTGGCGGAATTGTGGAATTTGTGTACGGAATACTCTCTTCTGAACGATTCACCACACATTCTCCCTGTTTCTTACCCTATTTATACTTATTGTGGGCGACGGCCAACATGAGGATGTTCAGACAGGAGTATTGCCCATGAAAATTGTAAATTTGTCTCTTCAAGAGGACAAGCGAAACAAGCAAAACCGAAACCATTCAGTATCACACTAACGGAGAGGATTTCCTCACTAATCCATGGAAATCTGTCAATCAACTGAAAATTTTTGTTTTCTGTGAAACTTAAGAATCGAAAGGCTGATGCAGAACAACCGGGCTTACTAGAGGAAATCAGGGATTTACTGTCGGCTATAGATGAGGAAGCTAACAATAAGGCCGGGCTAACTTCAGACGAGTAATCACAGGTCATGGTTGTAACGCTGATGGAATAAAAAGGCCACTTTGACACAGGCAGTAACTCTCACTGTGCAAAACTAACATTCAGTATTGTGGCTCTCATAGTAAACTGTTTACTTTTGACATAGCTTTTCTTGATGGCAATGGATGTTGGCTACACATTGTTGATTCATAAACTAAACTAACCATTGATGTGATTTGTTCACTCCCTATCAAACAGTTCTTCGCCTACTTCTCACAAAAGCGTCATCTTTTCGGACGAAGAGCCGAAATGGCCTTTTGAGCTGTGTGAACTATTCCAAAGTGACCTCATTGACCTCCAGAGATACCCTTTATGGCTAAGTATCGATAATAACTGTGGGGCATTATCATTCAGTATGAATACAGCTCACGTAATGCTGATATACACTTGGTCCATAGACTTAAAAAATACCCTAGTGCGTAGTATCTGTAGAAACATGTTTGACTGCACTGCACTTTAAATGATGTAGATCAGTGTCTATCTTCACCTCCAACTGATAAAGAATGACAACATTCGGAGCAATCAGAATTATCGAGACAATTTTGTAGATGGGATGTGAGTGCGCCCGGATCTATAACGTGTGAACTACTGGACCAGAGTGTTCTGAAACAATAAGACTTTCGAGAACCAGTGCGTGACATACCTCTGGGGATATGGTGACCAAATTTGTCGTATTGTGATCAGATTAACTTACTACACCCTTCGGATCGAAGTATTAGGACTGAACCATTTTCCATTTTCCAGTCAAGGTAACCTAATAATCTGAGATTTTTCTATCCATCAGAAATACTGCATTGTTGTGTTGATAACAAGTTTATCATCTTTGGGCGGGCCTAGATCAATAAAAGTCAAGGAGCCTTATTAATGGACCTTCACTTTGATTTTAGCGCAAAAATAGAGTATCCATTGTGCTTAATATCTCTCCCAAGCTGTTTACCACATAAATAACCTGTAACATATTAAGGCCACTCCAAATTAGAATACAAAAAATGTGTTTGCCACGTTGAACTATTTGTCGGTTCATCCCAAACCAGCATAAGCCAGTAGTGTTTCACCAATGTTTGATCAAATAAGGGCTCCATGTACAGACAAATTTAGCCGAAAGACAACCCGAATTGATCTGATTGGACGTTAGCTAAGAAGAGTACCGGCAGCCGTTTCTAGTAGGGAGTGGATTGCAACACCCGTGTGAATAATGGACATCTAAAGTCACTCGAAGCATCCTTAAAGGTAGTTTTCTAAAAGAAACAATTTGTTTCTTACCAGTGCCCTTAAAGTAATGCTTTTTGGCAAGCAAAACAAGAGGCTGTGTTTACAGAATCAAATGTAACAATCTTGATATTGACCGTAAGAGACAGGAGATCTTATCTAAGAGCACCTAACGAGCGTAGAAGATGAATGAACAGATCATCAAGAACTGCAGATGAGTATCCGACCCTGGAAGAAGACTCAGCGTGGACATGGGAGAGACCTGGGATTAATTGGAAAGTTGAGGCCGCAAACACTGTTGGGCAAAAAAGAAGGCAATTTACTGCCGAGGAGATCCAAAGGGTAAGTTTGTGGACATGCGAAAAGTGATTTTAAGTTGGCCTAGTCAACATTTGCGTGCGATTACCAATGAATAGGTAATCAACTGAAAAGATTTCGAGCTAAAGCCTAAAACTCAGCTCAAAAACGCATTTATCTTCATCACATCCTCTTTTAACGCTCAAAATCTTGCACATTAATACAAAATTTATCAACGGTATTTTTTCAAGGTATCAAAAAAGGATAGCCAACTGAAGTACCCTAAACGTGAAGTAAAAAGCCCCAAGACCATTCAGGTAATTTCCTTTGAGCTTTGGTCACGGAACTTAGTTATCTATAATACTCAACAAAAACTGTTAGGTGAATCAGTCCTGAAATAAGCTTTTGTAATTTGCCATTCAAATGGCGTAAAACTGGCCAATCTGAAAATCAACTTACATGGACGGACAGAGGTGTTGTGTAAAAATTAAAAAGCTTGGCAAATTAAATTCAGTAATTTTTCACCAACGTTCCCTGAAAAGCCACGCTTTCAACTAATTTCAAGCTTCCCAGTTGTTTGAAAGCAGTCCGCTGGATGTTTTAGCTATTTAAATCTCACCCTTTGTATTTAGCGGGATTAGCCACGCGGCACTTTTCTCGACGCTTTTCGTCTTCCATCGGAGTGCATTGTGTCCAATAGCCATATTTTCACGCATGATTAATGTAAGTCAGCCCACTGAAGTGAAAGTTCTTTGAAGCGTCACTGTCTACATAAAACGTCTTAGATGGTTCGTGTTGTGTCTATTAAGTGACGAGTTCTAAGCTTTTTGCAGCAGTGGAAGTTTATAAAATTGGTGTGAACAATGTCTTGTCAAAAGATGTTTGGCTTAATGAAAGTTCCCTTGTAGCAAAAACAGAGGTGACGTTTACCAGTTCAGGGGGGTACAAAAATGATCAGTCGTGGAAACCGTCAATATAGACTAGCGTTGCTCTAGTTGGGAGTATTCTAGTGGTCACTCCAGCATTTTAACGACTTTCATGCAACATTTGAGAAACACGAAGTGTATGAAGCTCATGTATGAAGGTGGTTACTGTGGAAACAGATTGGGATTGGTTCCAAACAGTTAAAACGTTTTAAGTTGACCTTGAACCGCTAGCAGATGTAGCAATATCTGTAGCTTGTCATCTTGTTCACAATACTTCGTGTTGAAAAGTAACAGCAAAGCTGGTAGAGTGTTTGGTACAATAAACGGAAACTCTGTACTAATTTTATCCACACAAAGTGCAAAATGAAAACTCCGAATTTGGCGCCGCACTGTTGCAAATGATTCGATGTGTTTGGTGTAGTTATCTTCTTTTAGTTATGTAGCATGCAAAATAACAGTGAACGCGCAATCAATTTTGTCAATGCCTGGTAAAAATTTCCAGTTAAAACTAATAAAAAGACATATAGTCTAAGGTATTTGTTCTTACGGACGTCTAATTTATTGCTGTGTTATACAAGGATGAAACAGTGTGCTTATTTCTACAATCACTGTTTCTTAACTTGAGTGTACGTCAAGATTTTGTATTATCCGCTATTTTGTAGCTAGTCACTGCACTGCGAGAGTTGGATTTTTAGCAGAGTAATTTTGAAAAGTGTATGCACACAACAATTTTCACTCATCTGTTCAGATTTTGCTGTAAAATGATGAGTGAAAATAGCTGAATACATTGTTAAGCCTTCTGAACATTAGAACAATGCAGTGAAAGCACACTAAAGTTTAAAATGGGGCCTTCAGATTCCTATATTTTATACTGGTTCTGAATTTTTTTGAAGGTGGTTGACAAATCCTGAGTGGTGGCAACCCGTGGTAAAATTTATTCGCGGTATGGCCTTTCCCAAGTAAGAATATATATCATCAGAATAGACCGTCTCTATGTTCCTTTCAAAAAATGTCAGTACTCTGAACAGTGGGAACGATTTTTGTTATGACCACGGTCAGATTTCTGAGAGTACATTGCGTGTTTCCTTTTCTCGCAGGAATGTGTACGAACCTCATAGCAAACAGTTGCGGGCTACCAAAGTTGGACGTTCTAGAATGGGTACCTTAGCTCTTCAGAACGTTTGCTATGTTTAACCAGCTGTGCCAATCGACATTCCATTTCACGAAAAAAAGCGACTACATGAAACTACCTTAGGTATGAATGATGTCTTTTACTCTTCTGACGTGCTGTATACCAACACGTATTGCTGTAACTTATTATTCATAAGTCACAATACAAGGCCTTTTTGCACTCACATATTAGTTTACCATCAAGTTTAACTATGTATGATTGTTTTTTTTTCGGATTTGCGTAAGCAGTACAACCAGTCCAGTACACGATGATGTCACACGTGAGATGTTTGATGTTCGGTACAACCCACTTAATCACACAAACTGTTGTAAAAACTGTTAGCATTGCTCTCATTTTTGTCCTTGTACTTTTGCAACAACGGTAATGGATTTTGACAGATTTCCGTGAACATATCTTTTGGGTTTTAATTATCCGGGTACTGGAACCATTAATCAGGCTAATTATCAGTTCGTCACAAAAATACCATGTCACTGCATCCAGAAACCGGAATAAGAAATTTCATTCAGAAGACCATGAAACACACTTTGGTTTTTGATTCCAAAATCAATTTAAACGATAATCTACAAAAAAGACTGTGTTGAAGCCGTTGTTTGCTGCTTTCAAAAGAATGACTTGCAATGACTTGCAAGATATTTCACACTTAGCAATTATTAACTGACAATGAAACGTCCTTTGTAGCATCTTCTGGTTGGACCCGTACTATATAGTCGCTCTGCAATGACGAAAGCCTTCATGGATCTCGGAGCCAAACCCTTATTTGCCCATAGAGATAACTCAGTGGTTGATGTGCGACCGTACTGACCGGAAGGGTCGTATTTCGAACCCAGCCCGGGCATCTCGACTGTTCCTATCTAGGCTTGAACGTCCTGGCATTATCACAGCCTTCGTGCTCCCTCCAGAGTGCATGACGGCTAGGTGTCGAAAGGGTGTTAAAGCTGAGCAATGGTCCATAAAATCTCACTTAATTAAGAATTCATTCTACCTTTGTTGTCCAAGGCTAATCAGGGACTAGCATAGACTCTTTCTGTCAGTAGCATTGTGTGAACTGGACGAGACCAGCCGAAACTGGTTAATTTAGAGCAACAGTTATTGTAACGTTACTCAGCACAAGTATGTTCTAAATGTGGATCAAATATATTTATCGCGCCATTTAGGCCAAAGCCTTTGCATCTTCTCACAAATAGTTGTGCTGGTGTTAATGGATGAGGTGATTTCCGAAAAACTTGAATTTAGCTATCCGTTCAAGTGACCTTAATGTCGTACTACGTACAGCTTTCCTACCAATGTTAGATTTAGGATACTGTGTAGAACACGTCTTGTTAAATTACAGGTGTATATCACTCATTACCTTGAGCTAAACCCGTCATATATGTCAGATATAGTCATTCTGTCAATCGTTCACGTTGTATCGATTTCTTTCAACCTTGGCTTGACCATTTGACCACCAGTTTTTAACGCGCCCAATGGTGTTTTGAATGCACCCGTTTGTAAATTCAGAAGTAAGAATATGACGTTAAGTCCACTGGATTAACTTCCCAGTTTTTACAATGCTGGTACCATATTTTTAACGTGGGTTTAGAAATCAAGAAAAATCCGCGATGGTCCACGTGGCACTCACACACATTACTAGGCTTGTTCCTTAAGTGGGTTCATGAATTTTAGCAAAATGTATGAGTGCTTGTTTTCGATAACAAGTATCCCCACTTACAGCTGATTAGCTCATCCGCAAAATATGTCACGTCATGATTTGCTCCTCTTGCACCTAACCGATTGACTTACGCCATTTTAACCCAGTAATGCTGAATCTCTCCTGTTTGGTACTCTAATATAATGGTCTGTGTTCAGATTGTCGTTTGCACAGTTGCGTTTTCTGGTAAAGTCGATCTACCCGTTGGGACTTGTTCTCCTCACTTCTACTGTTTCATTCTTCAGCTTCTTGTGCGGTTTATCTACTGATGTAACTCGTGCACTTTTGACCATATATTTTGACAGATAGAGCAGATTTCAGTGTACAGGTTGACAGTGGAGTACTAAGCATTGAAATTTTTTCAAAACTAGAAAGCTGGGTTTGTGAAAGACAAAGCACATCATCCTAAAAGCGGAACGCTTGCCGTTTTATGGCGAAGCACTAGAATACAAAATGTTCCTCATTAATAGCACAACGAACAGGACACAGCTTGTAATAACGGAATAAAAATAAATAGGGTAGGAGATTCAGAATCATAAACAAAAAGCGATATTTCTGATGCGAGTAGATACTATGCACGATAATTCTCAAAATTTCAGGGAGTCCCTTATGTACAGTTGCACGAAATATGTCAAACTAAACAGCTATAATAAGACCCTTCTGGAAATATGAATCAACTTAATCAATATTTTGATTAAAATCCGCGTGGGATAAAAGTGCCCGCCTCTGTCAAGAGAACGTTTCTAAAGATACCCACGTGACATAATGTAATGTTCTTCGGAGGTGAGTGATATTTTGCCGCTGCCCCTCAGAAATATTAAAAGTGAAGGTATCACGTGGGTGGGCATAGTTCACACGACTACATTTTTAGTTTGGATAAAGGTTCTCATTCACTTTCTATTCACTCAGGTGACAGATGTTATCTTTAACTAGCCTATTTGGATGGGCATTCTTTACAAACTAAATACGCACACAAACACGTGTCACCCAAACTGCCTGGGGTTACTTTTTGACACATCAGCGGCAGCGCAAGACCAAGTTGAGGGTGTTCCGCTAAGGTGAATGGATTGTTTACGAAGTTAGTATATTTTATTGCAAAGGCGAGATACAGCCGAGGAAAGCACCCACTACGTCACAAAACACGATCATTACCCACTGCAACGTGCCTGAGAAAAACATGTCATTGCGAGGAAGAGTTCGTTAGCAAGTTGTAGCAGGATCGACGGACAGTTCCGATGTTTAAGAAACATAGCTAAGAATCACTAGCCAAGCTTCTATTTTGAATTATTTTCTACTCTAAAATTGTTCGTATAAAATTATTTCCCACTTTAGGAATTTGAGTCTAAAGGCATGGTGGAAGCAAACATTTATTTGAACAGAGCACAAAAAGTTTAATTTGACAGAACACTATTCTCATAAGATTGCCGAAAACTCTTCAACAGTCACGACGGTTTTGCCCTCCTTTGGGTTCCTCAGGTGGGCGCATGTCCCGAGTTTCCGTCAAACTTGTTTTACATGAACACCAAGTTATACGCAAGTGGAAAGGTGTACCCATTTGCAAATTAAGCTGGAGTTAAAATGCACAAGAAGGGCGAAACTGGCGTCGGCTGTTGAAGAGTTTTAAGCGACCTAATGAGTGGTATGCTCTGTACTTCGATATCTCGGACATTGTACAGGTACATTTGGCTGTAGACCGTCCTAACTGAGTTTACGGAGCCAGTTAACACTAGCTTAACTTGCGAATGAATGTATTTCATGTTTCAGTGCTGAACAATTTGCCAATTGAACATACAGACATACAAACGTATTGAGTTATTTTATTATGTTTCTACTTGTGTTACCATCGTCTACTACGAAACACCTGAGAAAACTCCAACGATAGGTACGAACTAAAAACGCCGTTTTTGCCTAATTTTTCAGTTTACAGTTTGTTTCCAGTTGATCAAAATGGTAAGCATCAAGGAACTGCTCACCATCAGATACGTTTATTTCTGTTCCAGGGTATGGTTCTTTTTGCATACTATGTAGTGCATACGGAATAATCGAATTCGAGTGAATTTGGTCATTTAGTCATTTGGAAGAGATTATTTATTAAGTAGAGCCCACATGTTTGAACTCGGCGCATTCGTTTTTGTCTTCATAAAAGAGGGTCCACTGGGTAAGCAATAACAACTCCAAGGACACTAGTAATATGGTGACACTTAGGTGTTTTGAAAGCTTTGAAAGATGTTGATGAACGTACCGTGTAACCAACGTCTATTAGTTGTACTATTAATTCACTTTTGGGGCTACCAATACCTGAGTTCCTCAGCCACTCTCGGGTAGGTTCACCAACGTGAGTACCCAGCGCGCCTGGTTCAGTCTTTGCGTATGGGTCCGCGTGAACAATGAAAAAGTAGCGCTGGTTTCGGCAAACAGATTTAGCAGATAAATGGTCCGTTTCATTAGTGCACTCAAACAGCGTTTCATATTTGATGGATAAGACACAGTGCACCGATTTTTGGAAAAAGTCAAAATTAGATCGCTGGTTAATTCCTTTGTTCAGCGCCTATCGAAACATCAAGCCGAGCATCCATTTTTGATTAAAATACCTGTCAGCAGACAATAGTCCGGTGGTATTCTGTCCGGTGTTGATAGTCTGGTCTAAAATGCTAACAACCTTGGTGAAAGCCTACTGGGGTGTCACCAAACGGAAAATACGCTGTGGACTTGACTTGATTTCACGTAATTTCACGTAATTTCACGTAATTTTACCTGACACAGTGACTACTTAGTGCTTCTTAAGATTAAGTGTCCACGTGACAGTAGGTTTTAAACTTTTGCGAATATACCGTTTTTGGTGAAATTCGGCGTACCCTCAAGGAGTACCGGTTGAACTGTAATCGAAATGGCTGTGTACAAAAAAATCCTAACCTGCCTTTATTTTTTAAGACTTTTTAAAACTTTGCTTCGTTTCACATTCATTTAAACAACCAGCGTAACCGATAAACAATCTGCTTACTTATTTGGATAGGCCAGATTAGAATATGGGGTATTTTGTCGGATTAAAAAATTAGGTTGCCAGAGCTCCATAGAACTTGCATCTGACGCATCGTTTGAAAAAATACCAATAGGGAAAATGTTTAACCCGTATGTTTCTCACATGTTGTGACATTCGATACTACATCTGTTATGGCAGTTGACCAGATGTCGAGGTCATTCAGGAGTAGAGATATTTACTAATTGCTTGACAATGTTTGACGGTTGGAATCCAAACAAAGCCCTCTAGTTCTAGTGTTAAAAACCTTAGAGACCATGTTATGACCGGATTGAAACTTAGGTTATCATAAGATATGGCCTTTACGCTTTATCAGAAATGTCAAGTAAACTCAGCCGAATTAGAATGATGGTCGTGATACGAAGTGTAAATTGGCCCAAAGATTGTGACTACTCTGCACAATCATATTGAAGGCAGAATCGTTATGGAGCAAGTTGTGAGATGGAAGAGGTGATTTATACGGACTACGCTTATGTGCTCTGGCACAGGCCAAATTCAGAACATGAACATTGTCTGCAGGATGAAGTAAACGAAAAGAGTGCGTTGGTGCGCGAGAGCTTCTCGAAGAGAAGAAAGGATGAACCGATAGACCTCAGTTTTTGACACATTCGTTCACGTTCAGTAATAAAGGAAATCAAAGTCCGCCCGTTCTGCGAATATTTATAGCTGAAAATGGTCCTCATTTACAACTCAAATTAGTGTCTTGGATACTTGGCAGACAGAAGTCTGCCTATTAGACAGCAAACATCGGTAAAAAGCCCAGCCTCCGGAAACTTGAACAAACTTGCTTCATCTTTCAACTGTTAATAAATAGACGCATTTACAGGGGATTGAAGCTGTCAGGTTCGAAGGTTATTTGATTTTTTCAGAGACCTACTGATTTATGGACACATTTTCAGAGGAGTGCAAACACATGACTCATAAGTATCGTATTCGCGCATAACATTTTCAGGATGAGCCAGTAGGGGAATATGAAAGGTTTTGTTTCAAGGACGGAACAAAGCAAGCCAAAAAGTTTCGTATGCATTTCAGCATGCGGATTGCAGTAAATACCAAAGCGCAAATAAATCATGAGGTAGACACTGGTGGTGGAATGTTGACATTTAAATATCGCCTGTGCAGCCGCAGCACGGAAACATAAACGGATGCCAAACAATTAAAGCAAGCTAACCAATCTTTTAAACTATCAAGAGTTGTTCTTGGACTCATGACACGCTGATATATTCTGCCATAATCTTTTTCGCTCAGTCGGCCATAGTTGATCAGTATTTCTGCAATGAAGGCTAGCAATTTAGGATTATGATGGGGGTATGAATTTGTACTTCTTCCCGTGGTCGCAATCATGATCTGTAATCAGAACAAGTTTTAGAATCGACACTGCAAAATGTTGAGTCCTAGCCTGCATTTCATTGGTTGACCGTCTGGTTATGCGCATTAAGCAGCGAGGCAAATATTTTGAGATCCGTTTGTGTGAGGCCCAAAGTGTCCTACCATTGCGGGTTTCACCAAAACCGGCAGTTAATTGACGGTCGTCTCTTGCTTGGAGCGTTAATTAATCTCTATTCTGAAACTAGGAAAGCCGAAGTAGCGGGATAGGATAGGATGGAATCCGAACTGTAGATCGTGTCAATATCCGAAAATATCATCCAGCACTCAGAAGGGTGCTAAATTTACAAGCAAAAAGATTACATTATAGAGGCATGAATTTGGTATGCACCTGTAGAATTATTGGCTACAACCGAGGAAACAGTGTCAAAACTATGGTATTCATGCAATACTTTCTAAAAATTCTGCATGCTTAACAAAATGGTATGCACACTCACCATTTTTGGCTTTTATACCGTGATTTTCCGAAAAAATCGGCTTTTTTAATTTGGATTACGATTAATTTGCATGACAGGAAATGGTTCCTTTATTACGTTTCATCAAAACTGCGCGCACTTATACCCAGTCAAAAACCAGTGCACATGGTTGTGAGCATTGATAAAAAATTAATACAGAGAATCACACATAAGCTGAGCGGCTAGGAGCGGCGCTATATCCTGTCTAAGTGCGAGTTAATCACGTTGCTGATCAGCCGCTAGTGGCCGAACGATTAAGTGTTCAAACTACTAGCCAGGAGGTCTCGGGTTCGAGACTCTCCGGAGTTTCGTGAGATACGCGCTGCTGATGATTCCCAATAAGGATGAAACAGCTGTACAGTGATTCTCGGCTTTTCAGCATGGAGTGGCTTCACTAACAGACCAAAATCTCCACAAAAATAAGGAAAAATCTTGAGTAATTGTGTCACCTTCGGAATATCAAATAAGCGTTTGCATAAGCAGTCGCATACTCCAAGCAGTCCGCAGACTGTTGGAATCTGCATATTGACGCATCGTAAGAAGAAATCAGGAGTTTGATATTTTGTGGCAGACGGATGGATATTCCTGTATTCTGGTTAATTCTTTCGCCCGACTCATCCAGGTACACCTGCTGTCTACTTAGGATATACCTAGCAATTTCACCTACAGAGTTCGCACAGTTCTCCTGATTACTTCCACTGAAGGCTGCACTGGTCATATCACAGAAGAGATCCAGCATAACTTTTTTCAGTAGTCTCGTAGTCCTGAATGGTTGTTTGTTGCAGGTTCACAGTCGTTCTAGACATTTCAATCAAGGCGGGATAAACTTTGTGTACTTCGGTCGGTTTCATCTGGAATCAGCTTGCAGTATTGACTTTAGAGAAGTGTTAGCAGTTTCGTAAACTCTCATGCTCTTAAAGGAACCATAAAAGAAGTTTATTAATTTGCAGTAAGGCTGCAGAAATTACAAGACCACGTGATTCTTTCAGCTTTAACGTTGCAGCTTATAAGAACCTCTGTCACGGCACCATATTCAGGTGGAACATCTTCTCAGGAAATGTCCTCTAAATGCTCAAGGTTAATTATTTTCTTTATTGCATTTGTCCCCAATCTTTCCATCCATTATTTCTGTTAAATAAATCGTGGAAGACTGGCTTCAATCCATATGGCCTATTAACCAAATCAATGGGCCCGTTCACTCGTGCTTTCTATATGCCATCAACCTAACAGCCGTACTGTCATACGGATGACGCACGATGATCCTGTTGTAGTCTTCATGTATTCAAAGTAATCAGCTCCTGGTTTTCATTGCCTTTGTCTCCCTCGGTTCGTTTTTGTTCATAAGACCAGCGAATGTTCCTGCGTCTCTCTCCTTCCATTGATAACATGTAGTGTACAAGATTCCGTTGAACTGGACCCGAGATTACCCACATGACAGGCTTGCATTTATTGCTGGTTGGCGACGTGTCTCGTTGCATTACCGCAGAATATGGTCTCCACTATTTTCACTTCGAAATGGAAGAGATGACCAAGCGTGATTCAATAAAGGTGTGGTTCATGTAACAAAGATGGCGTTTCTTGTTGAATAGATAATATCCGTTTGGTATGCGGCACATTGTGGACACTGAGAAATCTTTCAGGCAACCCGCCGGGTGTTAGTAACTTCCTGAAGAACTCACCGTTTTTCGACGGTAGTGAGAAAAGAAAATAAACTTAACTGGGTCAAGCAAAGTACGCACTAGACTTTTGATGGATACCACTAGAGTTGTGACAAGAAGTTACCAATACTATCGAGTCTATTTTGGCTTGAGCTTCAGCATGTTGCAAAGTACCATCCTGGCGTCTGGTGAAGAAAGCGCTTAAAAATGCAAGAAGTTCACTAGTCTTTGGTTTAACTAATACTTAAATTTCAAACATAAAATATTCACACGATTGTACCGGTTTTAACAATGAAAAAAAAACCAGAAAGACCAAAATATCATTTAGACAACGTCTGTAACTCATATTATTATTATTATATTATATATAATACTAATTATTATTAAAGAGTGGTTGTTTTGTGATTTCTTAGAAGCTACATACTAGTAAGAGTCCTAACGGTTCATTGGCTGCAATACTACCAATTTTCTTCCACGCTGCGCTTTAGAATTCAAAGCCAATAACTATAAGAGGCTGTGTGGTGCAAACACTTTGCTTCTGTTTTTGCGGATTCTTTTCCTCTTGAAAGCTAAATCACCAGTGTCTGATCGACTCTTATTGGACAGTTTAAGGTATAGTGAAACTCAACCATTATCGTGCGAGATGTTTGTCTGTGAACCATCGATCTATCTACCTTACCTAGTGAAAAAACACGTAGTCGAAAAATGTCTGACCGGTAGAATCAAAACACACTAATGCACCACTCTATTTTATTTTGTTCCAGTGGCGTTGATTCACGTATTTCTTAGCTTAACTCTTAAAATTTGTTCATGTTAGCAGCATCAGAAATCTGAAATAGTAAAACGTGCAGCGTCATGCTTTATTGATCACAAAAGGATAGTGATAGGTATTGATTAGGCAGCTGAATTAATAAAAAGGAATTAAGTACTGTCTTCCAATGAGCAATCCGTAAACTTTTGGACCCCATTAGAAGAAAATGTTGTTAAAGAACCTGATAATGGATATCCCCCAGCCACGGTAAAGGGCGAGTGAACATTGGTCTCATAAGGAGTATCTACTCCTCAAGATTGAATACTTTATGGACAACAATCAAGATTGTTGCGTCGCCATTTGTAACTCTTTTTATTCTGAGATGGTCCCATCCTGTCTACAACTTATGAAGTATTGATGAACCATCAGGGTCAACCGGATCTGGACTACTGTGACTACTGTCCTGAGGAATAAGTTCAAGGACACTAGTCCACCACTTTTGTTACTTTACGGATAATAATTTGAGTGCATGTAGCGTGGGCACCAAAATCATGCTCAATTCAACGATAATATTCGCATTTATCTGTTCAATGAGGTTTCATTCATCTACCCACGTAAAGTTCCTCTGAATGAGTGGTTTAAGTGTAGTCTTATTCTTTCAACAAGTGCTTATTTACCACTTAATCACTTTAACACGAACATTGGGGAGTGTCAGGAAAAAGCCTTTATGAGTGCGAGTCAGTGTAGCTATGTTTTTTGCTTGACCTAGTAGAAAGCTCATTTCTTAGCTGACTGTTATCAGACCAGTCTAGACCAGGCCTTAGTGACTTTCTCACAACATGGTCGAGACGATAAATCGGCCTCGGCTTCATAATTTCTTCATTTTGGTGGGTGTAGAAAAAACAGTAATGAAAGGCAAGTGTGTGGAACGCTTTACCTTAATCTTCGTTTCCTCATCTTTCTTGCGTGTAAAAGCACATTCAAACTTTTTCCTGACACTGGCTTTTAATGTGCATTCCTTCTCTAATTAGCCTAATCTCCATAAGAGTGGCGCCAAATTCACACGGGTTTCTGTTGTAAACGTCCGTTTTGTGTACCATTCCACCCGATGAATGTCATTCAGTCAAAAGCGGGAACTGGTATGCAGCCGTGCGAGTTCACAAATTGGCACTACATTGTACCAACCCTTGGTTAAAGAACAGTGGCCTCCAGTCTGTTTTGCGTCCAGCTGTTACCTAATAAGCAGACAAAAAATATTCTCAGCACAAGTTGAGATCCGTGCACTTCTGCTTACCGGGGTTTCCTGATAGTTGTCAGAAATGGGATCTGAACAGATTTTTACTGTATGCACTTCATTTTTGGCGGGCTTTTTGGTCATTCTGGTTAGAGGCTCTGTTGCCACATCTTATTCTGGAAATTCTGTTTCACCTACTCCAAGTTCATTGAAAATCACTTTACCGTTCCTGTCTTCATGTGACTGAATGTCACAATAACAATGGATTCGAGAGTACGATTGAAATCCGTCAGGCAAAGATTTGAGCTGGACTTGTTACTTTGCTTAATGGTATTTCCACTTAGTTTAACAGAAATAATTGGAAGCACACCAAAGCCTCTCTATGGCCTCTCTCCCTCAGCATAACAACTGTTCTCGTTCAGTCTAAGCCATCTCATTATTCCGCACTTTTTTCACATCTGTCAGGGTATTCCTCTCCAGATGTCAGTGATCTAACTTCTCATTATCTGAAGGTACACATCAGGTGTAAGGTTTCTATTAGATTGGCCACAATTTTCAGAAAGATTGATAAGTTGCAAAACCCATTAGAATGCCCGGACCCTTGAAGTGCTCGCCATATCTGTAGACTTAAAGGTGTGGTATTATTACGAAAACGCATATTCTACAACTTTATTTAATGCACTAACTACGACCTTTTCGGTTGCAGCAAATCACTCAGTTCCAGCCAAAATTTTCGAAACCGCATACTGGGATTTGGTACACTTTTGGTTTTGATTAGGCTGATCTTACTCGGGTTTCCTTCCTACATCTTAATGGATAAAAGATTTGGGTAGCCGTTTTCGAAAAATGCTTAATCGCGGGCACTAATTAATCAAGTTTTTCTAATTATTTCGCGTGGATGATTTAATTTTATTGATTCCATGCATTACTGCCGCAAAAAATCAACCTCTTCGTTTTGCACAGTACGGATGTGAAGCAGATAATGTCATTGTTTATACAGAAAAGTTCAAGCAAGGGAGATTTCGAACTTGTTTCGTTGAAATTGGTGAGAATGCAAAAACCGGACAACTGACCGATTATTTAATAGTTCGATGCTGTTGATCATCGAGATTCAGCCCCTAATGCAAAGCAATCTCCTCTGTATGAGGTCATACATCGAAGCTTCTGAATATAGTAAATGCAAACCATGCACGGGTCCGTAGTTTCGGGAAGCTGATGGATTTTTGTCGACTACCCAAAATAATAGCTGACATGAGTTTGTCGGAAGCGACATACTGTTCAATAGCCGAAAGATTTAGTAGTTTGTCACGTAGGGAAATCATGGCCGAGAACGATTTTTCCTCCTGTTCTCCTGGTTACGAATAGGGGACCATCACACAGTTAGCCTTGATAAAGGAGATCCTATGAGCGTTATTTGTGAATGCACTGACGGGTCTTGTAGAATTTACTGAAGTTAAACCCCTATAAAGAATCCACCCCCCCATGGAAGGAGATCATCCTACTTTTCTTTTATGGTTTAAACAGTGACTTTCAGTCTGTCTAAGTGTGGCAAATATGGTACATGTATATTCAGTTTACGAACTAGATTGTTCTTCCGTCTAGGTGAAGGATAAACATGAATTTTGCGCGTATATTTACTCGGTTTAGTCCCAATAGACTGCATTGTTGCGCTTTCAACAGCTTTCATAGATCTGCAGACGCCATTTATGATCGGTCTAGTGGCGGTCGGCAGACAAAGATTGGGCAATTTTTTTTTCCGAAATATGATGTTTGGGATAATCATGGCTGCTTTCATCTGGTGAGAAACAGTTTAAAAGCAGAATGTTAAACTTGTGATGGCTATCAAGCCTTCTGCAGGAAAGCTATATCTCACTATTGTCTAGCAAGCAGCTGTCAGCTGTGTCGCAAATTATTCCCACATAAATCATCATGGGAATTTGAAGTGCATAACATTTCCACGCAGATGAAAAGCCGCAAGCAATGCTTTCTCCACAGGCATTTGCTTGATAATGATTCATTTCTCATTACGCTGTGAATAATTTATGCCGAGAGCAAGAAATGACTGTTCTCCTTCAACTTTCGGGGCTTCTATAGATAATATGAGCACTGAAAATTCTAACCAGACTTTTGAGATAACGGCGCAGGCTACGAACAAAAACCTCAGCCTGTTTCTCAACAACCGATATATATTATTCGTTCTTCTAAGTTTTGGCTGTAATGAGGCGGACAATTCAAATAAGTCGATGCACATATGTTTGCTTCTTCTTGCTTACGAACGTAATGCAAATGCATTGATTATAATTTTGCGTGAGTTTGGCAAACAACTGCAACGTTTTGCTCGTATAAACATATATTTTGCAAAACAGTATTCCCGAGAAGCCTGCTTTTGACAGGACCGTTTGGTGTGGCACCGAATAGCTGCATAAACAAAGAATGCTTTCGTTAATAATGTTGCCATTAGCCTAATGCTGGAGTGTCAAAACAGGCAGTAAACCTTTAGATGGGCTATGCAGAATCCATCGTGTGTTGTGGTGTAAGGGCTATAAATCGGCTTCTGTCCAGTGATGATATAAGAAACCTTTGTTCGCTCAGCTATCAGCGTACCATTAAAAACATAACTGGGAACAAACTGAGAGTTATTCCCTTCTGGAGTCGTTTGTAACTTCTGCATTTTTATATACACACAGAAACGTGTGAGAGGAGGCGCAATATCTCTGGTTTGGGATAGGTGTGTTCAGCTAAAATCGCCAAGCTGCAGCATCCAATCGTTGAGATTACATTCATCATATACTAAGGCGAGGATTTAAATAACCAAAAGACTGGAATAAATTTTCTGCCCAGAAAAGTGTGCTCTATCATATGGTTTTCTGACTGATTCGAATAAACATAAATTGATTTTATGATTTATCAGGGAATTCTTGCCGATTTTTCGAAGTATTCGCTACCAATCTCTAAATAATCCTCAGTGACAAGTCAAATTCATTCCTCACATTTGTCCCAATGAAAGGTTTGCACACAAAAAGATTCATGCTGTGGCATTTTTATTGTTTTGCTTTGAAACAGCTCCGTAAGCAACAGTTCTGCTTCATGTAACATGAGAGGGTATAAGCAGGTGTAACTGGTGTATATTCGCTCTCAATTTTGTTTAAAGCTCACACAGTCTGCTGCTAGTCCTGCTACAAATACGCCAGCTCAGCAGGCGGATTATTTGTTTGGTGTAGTCGAGTATGCAAAGTCCAGAACTTGCATTCACATTAATTCCCGTTTGGACGGTCACTTTGATATCTCATGGTTAGTGGACATCAATTACAGGATGCAGTGGACTCGAATTGCACCCTTATCACAGATACTCAGCAAAATATATTCACAGACGTGCCGGGATTCTGAACCCTGGCATCTGACATTGAAGGCGGGGATGTTGCAACTATTCCACCAGCGCATACTGAACTCGCCTGAATTATCAAACCTGGACAGACGAACCTGTTCACGTTTGAGTGTTTCAGATAAAAGCGACCCTAGATTTAAGACATCAAGGAAGGTTTCGTAAGTATGTCGGATGGTAACAGTGTTTGCGAGATACACCCGCCAATTTTGAGTGGAATGCACTATCTGTTCACCAACAGATATCGACTAAGTAAAACTCGACGGAGTGGGTAGAATACCGACTCCAAACTAGAATAAAACGGTTGCAGCCAAACGACTGAGAGTATTTGTTTTCTCTTGATAACCACTCTGTTCACTGAAACCTCAGACTTTTGTAGATCTTGTCAACATAACTGCGAATCGATAAAACTGGAACATCTGTATGATCTGAGATATGAGAATGGACGTCAGGAAACTTTTTTCTGTGACATTAACTACTGAGCTTAGGGATAATAAAAAATATTTAACAAGCTCTGTAAGTTTGGTTATCTATTGAGCGAGACGCCTACATTTCGCTGATGAAACTACCTATAAGTGGATTAATTAGGGCCAAGACTGTTCATCGCTGATGCTCAGTATTTGATGGAATATATTCAAAATTTTGAACCAAGTGCTAAACTCTAATTAAAATTGAACAAGACAAGTGCACTGCGTTACTGGGAAATCCCCAAAAAATTGAGGAAACATATCTAGCGGACAAATTAAATAAACTGATTCACTAAAAAGGGCTGTTTAAATCTCAAAAATGTTTAGAAAATAACATTTTGGTAACTCAACTTTTGGTTAGAAACTGCGAAATTTTAACGTGAGGTAGAATGTGAATACTTCTGAATAGTGTTTATCTCCATAAAAACGTAATTTACTGGTTTGTTCTACTGACCGTGCGATTTCGGCATCCGAGTGGCACATCAGTAGTAGTTTTTATAAATGTGAAGTGCCACGGGACCCAAGCAAGACAATTCCTGCTTAGGACTTCATGCACATCAACCTGCTTGTATCGTTCACAACTGAAGGCAAATTTGTAATGTAAGCACGTCTGCCATTTGGAACTTAACACAAGTTCTTCACCTGGCTCCGACGGAATGAGTTTCGGACTACTCAAAGGTTCTTTGACTAACTGCCGATAATCTTCGGCACAGTATTACTGGAATAATTTTGAACTATCGACACTACCGTGCGCACTGAACCAGGGTGTGCTTGAGACTATCAAATAAAACAGGAGACGATGTTAAGTCATGAAACTGAGACGTCGGGCACTCAAGTTGAGTTTCCGAATACAGTTCACGGCGTCTGTCTTGTGAACAACAAAACGTGGTCAAATTGTCAAGTATTTAACTGAACGCTGGAAGAATCCAGGCTAGGTGGAATCCCCGTATATTTCTTTTCGTAGCATCTTACACGTCCGTTCATAGAACGATGTTTAAACTCGTCTTTGTGTTTCCTCTGGAACTTGTCTAGCACATAATTATAATGCGAACAAAGGTGAGCGAATTCGAGAATTTTCATAAAAGTAGTTTACGATATTTTTTTACGAATGACATGTCAGCGTTCACATCGTCGGGGATATTTCCAGCAGTCTCTTAAATGCGTACTAAGGACCATTGATTTAGCTACAAAACGACATGCCGTCACTTGTCTGAAAAGGTGGGCCTAGGGTTTCCGTTACTTGTTTCCGTTTCTCAACACCGAGAGCAGCTTGCCTCGCCTGATATTACGAAAGGTGCCAAATTAGTCCAGCAAAGTCTTGGAGAAATTTTGACAGTCAAATTACTATTGACTAAACCTCAGCTCATCCCGCTCCGACCAGATAGAGGGGACTGCGTTTTGCTAGACAGTTGCATTTGCAGCCCGAACCTTGACACCGAAGCTGCTATTATTTCTTTTACGGTAAAATATGCCATGTAGAACAGGGCTGGAGATTAATATCAATAGAAGACCAATCTTATTTAACCAACATTTTTATCATGACAAGAAAAATTTGTTATAGCGTTGCCTGGACTCGCCTCTGAGCAGCAAGAGCAACTTGCAAAGTATAGAACTCATTTTGATGTTGTGGAAATAGTACCCTCGCTAGAATTCAGTAAACCTCTTTAGCTGACGTATAATAGCCCATGAATACCTTGATCAAGAATTAAATTCAGCGAGGAGACAAATTTTGCTCCGGATACGAGATTTTGCTTATTCTACTTATTACATTCGAGGTGGGTAGACCAAACAGTTACAAAAATAAGTTGGTTGCACTGTTTTGTGTCGCAACCCGTTGTGTCATTCTCAGAAACCCATATCTCATTGGGTAGGTGGAGTTAATCTACCCTGAAAACTCATAAAGCACAGCACAGCTGTTTCGTCATTGTTGAGAACTATCAGCGCATCGCACGAAACTCCTTTAGTAGCTGAAGATTATACCGTTCGGCTATCACGGTATTGCCATTAACTTTTAGTCATACAGAATGTACCACCCTCATTTTCAGTCACATGATCCACATCAAGTGGTCATATGTTGGCCTAATCTTCGTTTGATGACTTTCTGATAAAAAATAAAAGAGCTGTACGGTGCTACTCGACTTCTGAGCTTAGACTAACCACTTGTAGGATTAAATTGTTCTCCAAAAGTCCAAAACCTCTCCATAATACCATGAAGACATTATGAAATATCCTCACACAACCATCAATCTATAAGTAGCTCAGGAGGAGAATAATTTCATGTGACGAGTGGATCTTTCATCTGAGTCAGTCCATATGTGACCATCTGATACGGTCTGCGTGATTGAAGGATGAGTATTGCTTTGTCCTATCCAAATGGGACATTATTACACTGCTGATCAGCCGCTCGTGGCCAAATGGTCAAGCGTCCAGCCACTGACCGGGAAGTCGCGGGTTCGGAACTCTCTGAGTTTCATAAGATGCGTACTGCTGATGATTCGTAACACTGCCTCTCGGCTTTTCAGGATGCGTTGGCTAAACTAACAGAAAGGGATCTCTGTTGCAAAAAAAATATTCTAAATCCTAACCTAGCAGCAAGGACTGAGAATGAATAGACGTTTGAACAGATTAAAGTACAAACGGATGACAGATGCGCTCTCAAGAAATAATTTTGACCTTATTCTTCATTGCTTTGCAGTTGCCTTTTTTCATATCCCCTCACAATAACTCGCAATCGTCCCGAGGTGAAAAATTATATCATTTAATTTTGCCCCAAACGGTCTACTTTTTCTCCGATTGTGTAAACCTTGAGAAGAATCCTCGTGAAGATGTATTTCTGATGTTCATATTCGACAACGAACTTTCAACTTTATGTAATCCCAAATGTGGAAGCACCCGTGGATTGCACACCAGTTACGTTTGTCGGAAAAATGCTTATGCTGTTCTCGAGCCTACCCCCAGAATTATTCTGCAAAAGCATTCGATTTTTGGTCAATCACTGAGCAGCTTGCTTTTGAATATAACTCGTATTTTAACGATGCATTGTTTACCAAGCCGAGGACGTCCGAAAATAACCTGTTGAACATCCTGTAGTGCTTGAGAGATGGCCTTTAGTAGTTGGTCACTCAAATAATGAAACGCCCTAAAAAGGTTCATACAGAAAAACGCCCAAAAATGGCTACTGTACGAGGTAAACGCTTCTCAACTAGCAGATTTTGGTTGTTATCCTAAGCTTCTAGTTTGACCTTCGGAGAATGCTTTTTCTCTCTGTCTGATTACAAAGAAGACCATTTTGACTCTACTCCAACACCTAGGTTCTCTCCACTCAACGACTGAAATAAGACGTGTAGGTTATATTTGGTGAATCTTGCTTTACAAAGCGCAACAGTGTTCATCATTCTGCAGCAACTGAATTCAACCACTCTCATCAGGTGACGCCGTAGACGGGTTTGTTTACTTGACGACAACTCATGGACATTACCTTCCTGAATTTTTGAATGACTTTTTTCGGGGAAGTGTTCGTTAGTATAGATTTCAGCTTACTTTTTGGATCAAGGTAATATCTGATTATCTTTAGGTGTGTGCGGCATTTTGTAATGTTCTCGTGACAGCTATGTGCCTCATATGATGTTCCGCCAGATTGGTGATGTTGATATGAATTTCGCATTTCCTGCAAGTGGTTACAAATGATCAAAAAACCACCGGCAAGTATGAAGTGCTCGTGGCTGGAAAATCCCGTAAGGGGAACCGGTCGACCGACAGTAAAGGTGTGAGGCGTCCGATAAATCAACCACATCCCTACAATTACAGACATTTTCCCGCTAAGAGGTCGTAATTCAAGTTTATCCAGCGTGCACCTGCAACTTGTGTTTTAGTTGGACCGAAGTCAACTTTTTGGCTGCAGATACGCAGCCTGAGCTTCATTTGGCTGTGAAAAGAATGGAAAACTTGTCCAGTGCTTCTGCTTTGGTGAAGATTATGACAGCACTGAACGAGAACTGTCCGAAAGACAGCAGTCTGAAATTAAACATCTATCTCTAAATAATGGTCTAAAATTAATGGGAATTTTTTAGTCGCAATTTCCTTCTGAAGGTTCAGTCAGCCAATGCTAAAAAGGCTAAAGGCACTGTACATTTTGGGAAGTGCGCATCGCAGGAATAGTTGATTTCAGTCTCTATATACTACCATCAAACCCTAAGCATTCTGCTTGGAAAAAAATATGTCCCACAAATTTATCTAGGAAATCTTTCCTCCACAAGCCAACCAAAGCATGACCATGTGGTGTGAGTTGAATGAGTGCAGAATGAGTGGCGCTAAATTCCGTGTGAACACGAGTTTCTCAAGACCAAGCTATATAGTAATCTCCTACTAGCCCAGAAGCCACGGGTTTGAGTGACCTCTGATCTTCGTAAGATGCACAGCGCCGACCTTTTTCAGAACAGATGAAACAGTAGTACAGTGTTTTCCGACCTTTGAACATAGACTGACTTTAATCTCAGGATGAAAGCTCGGCTGAGAATTCAAAAGCTGTCTTTGAAATATAGTTTTTGTTGCACCTGACAACACCCAGTGACGGGTGTGCAAACCAGTTCCCAAGCGAAATATAAGAGGAAGATTAACCAACTTGGAGTGGTCGAAGAATGCAAAAGTCATTCTTCCAGGGGTCTTCGGAACCAAATTCAAATGCACATTATTGCAGTCACATCCCGTTTAACAACTTTCATCTTAAACCAAAAAAGATGGGCAAACAAGTATTGGTAATAGTAAGTGAATTAGCTTTATAAAGGATTCCAATATTTTGAGGTGGATATTACAATCAACTCATACCTTACAGCGAACCTTCTTTCTGTTATTATGGACGTTAGTAGCAGGTCGGAAGTCCTCTTATCCCTTACCCAGTCACGGACTCAGAAAGATCCTAAACAATTCAGGGGCAACACTTCATATTCATTCGTTTCGCGTTCAGTAGTATGGTGTTTTGCGTGGCGAAGTGGTGTTAGCTATATTAATCAACTGCCTTCCAGCACCTGCAGAAATAAAATTTCGTTTGCGCTTGAGTCGACCGATTTCAAGAAAGCCATATATATTAGTTGACTTGGAGTTCCGAGTAAACAGTTTTGGAACAACATTGCATAAGATACACACTGCTTATTCCAGAAAGCAGATAGTTCTTAGTATTTCAGTCATTTCATAATGCAATAGATTGTAGTCTAACAAATTTTAAGGAAAGGAGAGTCTAACTGATTGGCCAGTGATAGGATGCAGTTGAGCTGCTCGCTAAGCAATTAGGTTATCCGGAAGAATTAAAAAGGAAAGATTCTGACCCAACTTAATTTACAACTTTTTTGACACCGTCTTTCCTATGGCACATATCATATAAAAAAGGTGAGTGAATCCAATGGTCTCAAAAAAAGGATTACAAGTTAGGAAATAGAATTTTTATACCATCATGGAGAGCTTTAGTCATGAGACCCCAAATTTGGTATCTAAACGACTGTTTCTGTGTATCTGTCAACAACTTTCCCGCGTTCCTATCGGTGCTACCAGAGGATTCGAATGAAACTCTTTCGCTCATAAGTTTCTCCATTTGAGTGTTTTGCGTGCCGGTGAAGTAAAGATGCAGTTGGAGCGGCTTATGGCTACATTCCTTAATGTGACACTTTTTGTAATGTTGCCGGAACCTCAGCGACCTTGAAGGTAATATTCTTCTCTCAGCGTTCCAAAGAAACCATGCTAGCTTATGAGTATTTATAAACAGGTATATAACACTGAGTTTGAAACTGATCAGTAAAAGACGTGAATGAGTTACAGTCTGTTTTACAACACAGTTTTAAGTCCAAAAATCCTAAACACCCTTTGATCAGTGGGTTAGTTAAATGTAGTGATCCCCGGAGCATCAAGCTCAACAATATAATTCAAGGTCACCACTATAAAAGCTTGACTTCTTTGTAGGCACTATACACTGGCCAATCAGCGTAACAAACTCGTATATGTACACATTTTTGGACGCCATTACTGTTGCATAGGTCGTGTTGTTCGACTCTCGTGTTTCCACCGAGAAATCAGGGAGAGCTTTAAATGAAGCAAACGAGTTAGAGTAAAACCCGAGTAAACCAATACACAACTGATAAAAACCTGTTGGTCTATTGGAAAAATACTAAAGACTATGAAAATGTTAACAGCAATTCAAATTAAGTCTCTAATACACTATCTGAACGAGCGGAAATGATCTAGATATTTTTTAGGCTGTTCATAATCTACATTAATGGTCCGACACGTTAATGACCAGCTGTTCCTTTCTGCTCAAATTTTCACTAATTTAGCCGCTAAATAATTCGCAAAACACGCCATTTGAATGCAGCTATAAAACCTCTGGTACAACCTTCTTAGTAAAACTTTATCTGATACTAAAAACTAGGAGCTCTGATGTACTCACTCGTTTGAAGGCCACCGATACAAAAATGTGGATGTCCGCTCCATTTTTTGCGTACTGTAGGCTGTGAGATTTGCCATACAGTTTGACCTTCCGCAAATAGCACGTCTAAAATATTTAGATGGTCATTT
>SJOL01007819.1:635196-729380 GCA_004794785.1 Opisthorchis felineus | reverse complement strand
CAAATGTTCATCTGGATTTGGGTAGATGAGGAGTAGTGACCAACGTATTTTGTCTGTGTATGCAGATCTTTGCTGATCCCTGGAAAGTTCCACCAAATACGTGAATTCATCCAAGAAGTAAATATTTTATTGCTCGTGTTATTGCCCCACAAAGATGATTCAAAACATCCCACCCAACATAATGGTGCGCGACGCTGAGTGCAACATAATTTGGTCGGTACAAACGAAGCTTCGCATGACCTTGAGAAAACTACACTATCCTGGTACGAAAGCACAACCTAAGGCTGTATGTTGGAAAAGTGGAAGACCTGGCGGTGTAACGAAATTCCAGATATTTCCGTCCAAGAAAGTGTCAGACCCAGATCTGCGGGGTCAGCTGGAGAACAATGAACGAAAACGAAAACGAAAGAGTCGAGCTGAATTCTAGGTAATTTAGAGAAAGAAGCCGGCACCATAAGATTGCAAAAACCACAATGTGATCTCTTTCATGGTTCGGCAAAACACTTCAGAATCCGTCAAGCCATGCCTGCCGGAAATAAATTTAAACCGCAAGAAGCGATCTCACGGAATACTTGCGCGAGCTGAATAATGATCGAAGGATGAAAAGCTGCAGAAACACTTAGTTGTAAGCACAACACTGTTCTTTTGAGTATCAGGAGAAGTTTTGGTCTCCGGGAAAACCTAACTGGTCAGAAGCTTACGGGAACGAGATATTATAGCTGGTTTGAAAGCGTACTTTTCTTGACTGTTCAAGCGCCCGTCGTAATCGAATCAAATACCGCAACTTAAGGGCAACATAAAAACAACCCTCTAAAGTTGAAGGAACAACCAGCAGAAAAACCACCAATGGAAAAAGGGGAAAACGTCTAGAAGTACCAGATTATCTGGCAAAGTGTCCAAAGTGGGCAAAGACTACATCACCAAATTCTCATTGATTATTTACCCAAAAAGAGAATGAGGCTGTTCCCTATCCGCAGCCAAGGGATGCGCTGGCGGTTAGGCCGCTACATCCCGACCACTTCGTTCATCCATTTTTCCAAATGAAAAAGAAGTTGAAGGTTCTAACGCATAATGACCA
This sequence comes from Opisthorchis felineus, assembly GCA_004794785.1. Taxonomy (NCBI): domain Eukaryota; kingdom Metazoa; phylum Platyhelminthes; class Trematoda; order Opisthorchiida; family Opisthorchiidae; genus Opisthorchis; species Opisthorchis felineus. Next base: position 728,302 of record SJOL01007819.1, on the reverse strand, counting down.
AACAGTTCCGGTCATTCGATACTGACTAAATAGTACTCGTGATTTTCACTACCTCGCAAACACCACCCAAACTTTTATAACTGTATTTACTAGACAAAACGCTACATTGCCGATTACTTTTCTTAGAAGTCAAACAACCTTCTTACAAGGCTTGAAACGTAGATGACCACGTTTCACAGCAGTTACCATACATATCCAGCGAGTAAACAAAACTAAGGAACAAAGATTCATTAGGAATTTGTCTTGGGATGCCCCGCGTCTATGCAGTTGTGCCCGATTGACCTCGATCATCCGACCGCGAGTCATCGCTCCTCATCCAAGAAGTTATCACACCTTCAAGGATGAGCAGAATTCAGTACATTTTTATACCATACATCCTGCAAAATATGGACGAATGATTTCACGTGCAATAGAAATACATTCATGCGCCTAATGGACGGTTCACCACCGGCCAAGAGTTCTTTGCATGTACAACGCTTCGCTGTGCACGAAATCAGCAGTAATCCACAGGATTTCGGTCGGAGGTTTCTGCCAGGATGACCTTATCGACGAGCCTTGTACACTTCGGCCGCTTAATCATTGTCTAATTGCAGCGATCTAGCTGGTTGCTATTGACGTGCTTCTCGCGAAGGACAGCTACTGACTGTGGAACGCTGCTTCGTATTTTGCCAAGCATTTTCCGGTTTGGCTACCATGAAAAAGTGTTCATTTATTCTCCTGGCCAAACGTCGCTTGAATTACTCAATCTATGCACGCGATATATGACGGACCTGATCTCACCTCTGATTGGTCTACATGGTGAATCCTTGGTTGGCTAGAAAATCCCAGGAAATATGAAATAGCTTATGGCAGTTAAAAATGTGCGAAGAAGTGAACCGATTGTATTTGCCTAAATCCAAATTCTTCACTAGTAACCGAATGTTTCCAATCACGGTTGGCCTTCAACGATCTGATGTTTTTGCATTTTAGTTTGATTTTTATTTCTACCCTGACAGTTCTCGCAGCAGTTCTGGCAGTATTGTGCATAGCTAAGAGAAAGCTACCTCCCGTAAAAACTCCTCATATTACGACTACCCAAGTAAATTCCGAAGAAGCTACCTACCACTGTCTTCCATTTTGTTTCCGCTTTTGGAACAGAAATGAGAAATCCTCTGAAAAACACACATTGGAATATATTAACTCTCGAAATAACATTTCTCCTGGTGCCCATTGCCTGAACAGAACAACGCATCCAGGTGTGATGCAGCCTCACACCTTGGAGCTTCATTCTCCTAATTCGCTTGGTTTGGAAGTTATTCAGCCTCCCTGTGACCTCCGTGCGTCCCAGATTTTTAAACCTTTTACAGCTGATATGGATGAACATAAGAGCTACCCTATGGACATGTTTGGATTGAGCGGACAGGGAGCAGGGAATAGAAAAAGAAAGTACACTCGCACAAGAGCCTCCGGAACACTTTGCGCAAGTTCAAGACGGAGATATTATACCAACCGTATCCTGATCGACAGGCACCGAAATTATCTGAGAAAACGACTGAAATATCGGCTGATTCATAAACAAACAGGAGAAATGGTGGATTCACTTGGGAAATTCCCGCCACCGGCAGATTTTCGGTAAGTATCAAAAAAAATCAGGGTCTGATTTCTGAATTCTTTTATACCACTGCAGCAATTAAGCGATGCTTCATCGTGTTTTGGAAGTCGTTGTCGACACAGATGTTACGAAAGTTATAGAAGAGGCTAAATCCTGCTACCATTCAAGAGCGGATGGTTATTAGCGGAGCATAACAAGTTGTGTGAGGTCCGCAAGTCCCAGTTGCCTCAACTGCTTGCCGGAGTTGTACTTTAGCAAACTTAAGTTCCCATATTCCATCCCCATTGTCTAACATGGGACTTCGATCAACAGCAGAGAATGTTATCTGAATAGTTGGCACCCAAGCTGCATGTCCTCACCTTACTAACAACTCATCACTAGCCACGAAGTGCACTTAGATTCCATGTCCATGTTCACTCACTCAGGCATATTCTGTACAAGTTTGTAATTTTCTGTAATTTGTGGTGGAATAGTCCTAACAAAGGTTGGGGCACCTGGGCGAATTTTTGGAGTTCCGGTAAATGAATCATATCAATAATGAAAGACACAACACATTTTGAAAGGTTTACTTGGGCTTCCGGTACCTACTAAATTAGATAACGTGACCAACTTTGTAACGGACCACCTACCAGCTTCATTATTCAGCTGATTTGGAAAGTCAATGTGTGAACAGCTGTGCTATATGCATGGAGAGATAAGGCCCTATTCTAACTGTACAAACGCCTCCCAATGTACATCCACGTCTGTATACACTCCGTGAGGTAGACAGAAATTAGATTCTGTTTTTGACAGACGGAAGTCATATTCGTGCATTTCACACGTTAACTTCCATAAAGTACACAACAAAAGACTTTACAAAAGTAGAACTCTTCTCTTATTTTGGAAATATCAGAATCACCGTTCTAAGTCTGTTCTACGTCCCTGTAGATCATGAATTGAAGGCTCGCCAGCTGGTATTCCACCCTGTTTTTCTAAGATCAAAGTGGATATCAATGGAGTTGAAACAGTTTCAGTCACGGCCATTGGACTGCAATTATTCTTAGTTTAAACAGAGTTGGATCCATCCTAAATGACCGGATTCAATTATTGAACCTCAGCCACTTACAAATGCGAGCCAACATGAATATTTTTATCTTGTGTCCAGGTGAAGCATTTAGAATGGAGTTTGGATGGGAAATAAGGCAACAAGAATGCAATTTTAGAAGGCAGGACGAAATCTGTGTTTGACTTCTTTAAGAAAGGCAAGTCGCCTGTCAAGCACGCTATCCAAATTTTGTGCTTCTTACATTTTGTACGCAGACATGAGCATGAATATGTACGTACGTGAAAAGAACCCTATCATTTCATACATACAGCTGGACAACTCAAAATGGCTTTCCAGATCGGATAATTATTGTAGCTGTCATATTACCTAATAAAGAACAGAGTTATGGCACGAGTCGGTTGAACAAACCAGGCCAGTTCCAGATAGTCAACTGCCAGTGCTGACCTGGATAGGAGCTGCGGCACCTAGACGTCTGAAAACAATGCGGTGTCTACGGAAAGAAGTGCGTTATGATTGAGGGTTGCAGAGAAAATACACCTCGCCGGCTTATCTCTCCCTCACTCATTATCCACATTTTACCTCTATCAAACACTGCCATCCGAGTGACATGCTACTTCCACTGTTTGTCCTTCTTCCTCGTTTTTACATTACTCAAGTCCTGTTTTACTTTTCAAGAGCTTTTGTCCATTTTCACGATGACTCGTTCTAACACTAGCGGTTTACCATTTATCCGGCATTGTGCGGCGACAGTATCGAGTTAAATGTAACGTCACTAAATTACACAAGCCCGAGTAATCCCGTCATAATATGTTTTGTTTCGCGTACATAACTACGCGTGTGCGTCGCGGTTTGACACAGGAACGAACAAGCCCGATTTTTACCGACCTGACATCGCAACACAGGCCAGAAAGCTGGTAAAATACCATGATCCGTAACCTTTTTTATACACTCTGTTGTGCGGTTAATCGATTCTGTATATAGACTTTTGCTCTGAACATAGTGTGGAGTTGACGGTTAGTTTACAACATTAACAGCTGGCCGACAGTCATGTAACAGATTTTTTCGCAGAACACACCGAGACTCCTGAAACGTATCCTATTTTGCTTCACAAAGGCGCACGCCGCAAGCTTGAGTGAACGTTGTCTGGAAATCGTTTTTCAGGAAGTTTTCTATTCATCTTAATATAAATGTTCGGCACAACTGAAGAACCCCAGTTAGGGAGACCTTTTAGGGGATCGCCATCTATTGAATGACTGCCGACTGATTCTTATGCACATACATTCCAAGCTTAGCTTTTTTGAAAAAGTTCAATTATTCATCGTGACATGACGTTTCTACCAAGTGGACTTCGTGAAATTACCTCAAGTCAAAGCAGGGGTAATCGCTTCACAAAATACAAAATCACAATACTTATCATGCAAACTCACTAAGGTGAGAAGTGGTGTTTTTTGATAAAGACAGTGAGGCAGCTGCACAGTCGGTCTGATAAGAAGGACGTCCTTTGAAGAGACATCCAGTTATCGTTACTATGGCGATAACCAAAGTAAACAAATCGGACAAAGTTTCCGAATATAAAGCACCACAGTTGTACTTGTCCGAAGCTGGAGAAATTGAGACAGCAATTGAGAATAATATTTTTCTAAGGTGGCTGCAGTAACCTTACCCTTAGGCCTCTGGGTTTCAGTCTGGTATCACAAGTTAGTCCGATACGACCAGCCTATGAACTCGGTAAACTACAGTGTCACATATACTCACCTACTTGTATCTCAGCCTAGCCACAGGGTGACTCAGTGTAAATAGTATTAAGAGGTTTATTGACTTAAAGTCCCAAGTTTTCACGCAAGATCTGCTATGTGGTAGGCTGAAGTAATCTGATCTTACCAGGAGGTGCTCTCTGTCACATAAAAGCTAAACTCAATCAAATAACAGGTGTCCCTTCCAAAGAGACTACCCTAAAACACCCATCAGAAAGTGAAGAACCTATAGAGGGTGGGTTGGAAATTTGTTGAAAAAGGGCATTATTCCCTGTAATAAGCTTATTTCTCTAACTTTCTCTCAATTTGTACTGTGCTTAGAGCGAAAGTCGTGTTAGTTTCAAGATAGGTGGTGAGTAAACAGTTACAATATCTACACACAAGTAATAAAACCATAGGCGCGTAAATCGGTTGTGCGTTAGATGGAAAAAGATGGTGCCCCGAGCTTCCGAAGAACACATGAATTAATGCTACTAATTCACAACTCAGTTACACACTTGTATCAGATGTTTTACCAAGGAAAGTAATTATATAGTTTCGGTATCATTCTAGCCTTTATAAAACACACTCAGCTGAAGAATATCATAAACGAGAGATCCGGTTGCCTCGTTGTGCCATGGGCTGAGAAGATACTGCATCTAATGTGATTAGCGTTTGCACGATATATCAATAATGATGATGACTGACCTTAACTTTCCCACTGTTAAGTGTCAGGAAGTGCTGATTCATACTGCCTGAGAACACGAAGATCCAGATACCGAACGCATGTATTGACGAGGCATATAACTGAGTTCATGCAGAGATTAGCCTTTACACGGCAAAACAAGTGCCTGACTGGTCTCCATAAGAAATTTGGTGAAAAACTTCGATGCATAGTAGCGCAGTGATCATGGAAAGCCAGCGAACTTTTTGCCTTCTAAGAGTAAGACTCCATAGGAAAATACTTCAATATTTGGTCAAAGATTCGAGCTACAAATTATTTTTAAGTTACCGGAAATTCTTTAATCCTAAGAGGAAAACTCGGCGAATAGTAACGTTTCGGGAAAAGACCCTTATTACCCTGGATAATGGAAATCCTATAATGGGGCTTCGCAAGACTTATTTTACACAAATTCGAACAAGAGAAATTTTTTGTCGAGCAGCCTGCCGCTGGTACACGAGAATCATGATGTGCCCTAACTCTATTGATTATTTTGGAAATCTCATAATTTTTAACTCTGTCGTAAGCAACTACATTCAATTCCAACTCAATTGATAATCTTCTGTGATTGATTGCCAGCCCAACTAACGGAAACAATTGCTGCATTCTCTTTAACGATTCCCTTGGGGGTTAGCCACTAACATGCACAATGGTTCTGTAATTCTTAGCTTGTAGCTGTGATATACAGACAGTGTATCTGTTCGGTGCCTTCAAAAACACGGCGAGACAAAACTTTTTATAACGTTTTTTTAATTTTTCGCTGCCGTCATAAACATTTTCTGCCACGTTTTTGAAACATCTTGAGGCTCCATTGTTTGCATGTTGACGTCGATTTGTCGTCAGCTAAAACTGCTTCACCATTTCAAAACAGCCATGATTTTATTGTAGCAAACGGTGTAAGAATAATTATATGTCTAAGTGTATTCGTGGTATGTTAATTTGCTTCACTTTCGTTAACTTAAAAGTTACCAGCCAAGGACTATTCCGTCGAATTCCTTAACAATCCGATGAGAAAATACATTTGCATTTTTCAAATTTTATTCAATATTCGGTTAAAACCTGGCTAAATATCAAATTAACTAACCCGCTTTTAAAACAGCCCAGTACTTGATTGCATAGGTTTACGTGTGGTCAAACATGAAAACGAACTGTTAGACCATCGCGAACTTGCGCCACATCTGGTATTATTGAAAGAGAGTTTAGCCGTCTCCAGCTGGGTGACATACATTGACCTGTCAGGCCAGTCTGGATACTGGGTGATTGCTTTCGCTTTTTATTTTAATGAGCTTAACACGCCTCCCATTAAAATACTGTCAAAAAAACTCCCTGGAGGGTGAGCCGTTAAGTAACATGTCTCTTAGAAACATATTAAAAGAGGAAATAAATGACACTACCTAGCAAACCCACCGGCAAATCAGCTGACAAAAATTGCTCTGAAAAGACAAGAATAGACATCTGGTATCTGTTTCGAAATGATCGACAGGAATATATCTCATTCATAAAATTTGGTAGATTGTATCAAAATTTTCAAACATTCGCTTGAAAGACGAGCAAGGGCGCACTCACAAAATTACTGAAAGGGGTTGAGGTGAAAGATGTCTGCTCTTTCTTCTTACATGAGATTCTGAAAGAAGATGCAGCCTGTCCGATCAGACATTTTTTAATCTTTCCAATATTTTTTCTCAAAGTTCCGACTCAAGAATATAAATAAGACTATTATTTGGGATATCCTGAAAACAAGAAAAGGGTTACTTCTTTCATGATTGAATAACCCCTGAAAACCTAGCCATGCATAAGCAGTATGAAAAATCCAGCAAGTTTATCAATGTCCAGGTTTTTCAATATCACTATCCAGATAATCCCTAATCTGGGAATATGTTTTGCGAAAAAATCACATCTATTCTGGATGTTAATTAGTTCCGCTTCCTTGAGCTGTTTGGTTCAGTTACGAAGAAATCTGGAACAATGAAGTAAGGTTTGTGACTTTGTCCTGAATGTAGGAAAGAGCATCCTGCCAGCAACAATATACGTGAATAAGTGGTAAGGTTTTTACCCTTAGGCGTGCCGTTTCGCATCAACTACTCTTTAAGTCCCAAGCTAAATGATCTGCTGGAACTTAACAGCTGGTCCCATCGATATGGAAGGATGATCAGCTGTCCACTTTGGTGAATTGATTTCAGTTTCAGTGCTAAGTTACTCCTTCCCAAAAAACCCTAGAAGACCATCGCAGTTACAAAACAGTGAACAAAATTTGGGAAAATAGATGCTACCTCATCTCTGTTTGTGCTAACCCAACTGCATTAAAACTAAAGCATATGACACCCAATGCGAAATCACAAGTATCTCACCGATATATTTGGTCAACGTCATCGAACGTGGTGAAATGAAATCTCACATAATCTGTTTTCTCGCTGTAAAATGCGATTTAGATGAATTTTTTCTGGGTCTATTAAATACCGCAACTGATAAGTCCGTACTTTGCACGGGCACCCAAATAAGATCTCGTAGTTTGGGGTTATACAAAATGAGGTTAGTTTAACACGACATAAGTAGTCACATTTAAATTTCACGTGTTGTGCTTTATATACTTGTGAACAAATTGCTTGAATATCGGCTTGCTTAAGGCAGTAGTAACTACGGCTAACCCTTCAATTGCATCCCCGAAAACGCTTCACGCTCGTGATCTAAACTGCCAGTATGTTTAGACAACTCAGTTTGAAAGTGAATATGCATTCTGTCAAAATGAGTGGCTGTTATAATTTTGAAATAAACACGTAGACGAAATGTTTTACGTTTTACTCAAGCGCTGTTCTATAGCATCTTAGTTTTGACTATTATTCGGTATACAAGAGCTTTGAAGCTGGACTGGAGGATGAACTGACTCGTGTTTTTTTTAATTTTTCTCCTACATGCCAGCTAAGAAAGCACCAAGAAGTGCTTCATTCTGCCGTAATGTATTACAGCACGTTTATATTCCTCAGAGATTGACATACATTTTTGGGAGAATACCTTTTGAATCTACTCTGTCCCATCAGACAGATGACTTTCACAATGTCTGCACTGTCGCTGAGAAAACCTATTACTTCATTGATATGCATCTTTTGTCAAATCTTTAGAGAGTGGAATTTTGTTAAATACGGACCTAAAGGGTAGGGGCAAAACGTTTATTACGCTGTATTTATTTATCACGTGTTCACATATCATGCTCATCCTACCTGTTGGTCTTTGAAACCTAGTAATTGCTGATATTAACAAATATTTTCGTTGAACTCCCACATATTTTGCTTGATAAACTAGTCCACTTTCATTCACAGTATTCTGCATAGTGCAACCGGAGACAGGTGCCGTTGTCTGAGTGTCAAAAATCTCTTCATGTTCATTGATAGCAGCTTGGCATATGGGACGAGCAATAAAATTCCCTGACCTTGACATGAAGTCGATAAAAATGACTGCTGATCCCAGATGGCAATACTGAATGATTTATGACACACCCGCCATTTTGTTCTTGGCTTACCACGCCTAATTAAGCAGCTTTTGTGGAAATTCTATTGTAACATTTGGTGGGAAATGACATTTTGCAGTGAGTAATATAACACGAATGCTGAAAGAACGCAGTCAGCTCATTACTATCGAGCCTGCAGCTACGGTGATTGAACTATCAGTGAATAAGCGACCAATGACTGATCAGTGATTAATCTGAGTGATAATAATATCAGTGCTTAGGAAATGAACTTCGATGGTGAAAATGTGTGACCTATGAGTTGTGTTTTTTATTCTTGTAGTTACCATTTTCACCCTTCTTTTGTGGCAAACTGTCATTTACTAACATAAAAGCGTCTGTTTTCGTTTTGTAGTCAAGTAATGCCAACTTATGCATTGTTGAGAACAAGTCACGTGCTAAGTCAGCGTGAGGAGCTCTATGGTAAATAGTTGTGAGGCCTGTCACGGGATAAAAGGTATTTGAATTCTGCCACCTTAAAAAGCCAAGATAAGAAGCAACGCAGTGTGGAATGCTTTTCTAGCATTTACTGCACTTACAGCACGCTTAAAAACAACTGGAAACAAAAGATCCATGATCAGCGCAATGTTAAATGGTTTGGTAGAAAAACGCTTTCTTAAATAATATTCATCCAATGAGACATTTTGGTTTCCGCTCTAGTGCTGATCACAGGGACAGAAGATACACATTTAGCTCGGCGAATTCTACTAGAAGAGTCTTGGTATTATAACAGAAATTTTGAAGAACGGGTTTAAATCGAGGTTCTCGGGGATGGTTACCGTGGACGGCACTTACCATGGGTTATTACCAAGCAATCTAATAGTGCACTAGATTATCTGTCTTCAACTGGATGATTTAGGTTTTTAACACAAAAGTCTTTTTGGGCATCCTGGGGGGTTTCGCCTATATATCTTTGCATACACTACTGAGGTACTCCAAAAACCATCAGCTGTTAATGTGCTTTTTCGCAAGCGATTTCACTGAAACGTTCAGATCTAAAATTAACATAAAACATAAAATTCTGCCTGAACTTATAAAGGTTTAAACCTAAAATAAACCAGAGGCAGCGGAGGGATTGATTAGTCTTCGAGATGTTGTTTAGTGATTAACTTTGCAGACTGGAGACAATTTGCAAAAGTCCGCGCGTTTGAATTTGGCGGTGAAGACAATCGGACGTTTGAAGGTTGTGGTCATGGTAGAGTGGTTACGAGTTGCTCAACTGGTGCGAAAAGACATCAAAACAATTTTTTGAAACATTCCTTGACAGAAAGACAGCCAACTGACAAAATTGTTTTTCTAATAGCCTACCACTGCAACAGAGAATTCGACAGCCGTTCGCATATGTTAACATACAAAGGGGACACCTTTGAAATAGGTTAATGCAAAACAAAGATTTATCATATTCATTCAGGCAAGCCTTAAAGAGGGGCTAGATATGCTGTGACATGAAAGACCGCGTGGAAATCTTCTACAAAAAAATCTCCCTTTTTTCATGTGACAAACTACTACACAAAATAATCCTGTCTAAGTTCCGGCTTCAAGAATAGAGAATGCCGGAGCTGGACGAAAAGCTTCATAAGCTATTCTCCCTCCGTGTTCAAAAGCCAGTGTGAAAAGAACAACGAACCCACGTTAGTCTTGAACTAAAAATATCTTGTGATAGAAAGTAGAAGAAAAACCAATAGCCTAACCAGCTCCTAAATTTTACACAACACTGTTGCGTAGGAAGCTCTTGGATTATTGTTCGACAATTTGCCGAACCATCCAGCCTCTTACTATCCTTTGCACTAAGTGATAAGAAAAATGATGTTATTAGATCCCAATTTTTTTCGATTGATTAACTTTCCAAACTTATCCACGTTTCTTACCTTTTTTGACAAACAAATCAGGAATTTCTGCGTATTCCTTGTCCAGACGGTACCTCTAATGGAGCCTTTTATTCCTTCCCCTTTGTCTGAAAAAAAAACAGTTTTCGCTTTTATCAAAACAATGAAGGATAATCAGTCGCATGTGCCCATTTTAGCGCATGGGAATAATCGATGCATCTGAATATTTTCGCTGGAAATATTGACTGATGCTAAAACCAAAATGATTCAAAGAAGGTGTTTTTAATCCATTTCAAAAGAGTAGTGATACGCATCTACCATTCGTCTATTTTTCATCAGAAATGGTCTCCAATTTTTCAGCTTTAAGCAACCCCGCTAAATAAATGTTTACGAACCTACTCATCATAGACGAGAGATTCAACTGGGTACCAGGTGAGTCCTTCGCAAAACCAAATTTGTTTGCAAATAGGTGTGTTTTACTATTATTTTTTCCGTTTTTTTTAACTTGGGCATATTAGGGGTATTTGGAGCTCTTTTGAACCCAAACGGTGGCTAACTTCTCAGTATCCTGTCATCATGGGAGGATGTCTCACTTTTATTATTCAGAATTTATAGTTGAAACCAAAAAGCAGAAGAATCTTCCAGGGGATCACTCTGAACCACACATAACATAGGTCTTTCACGGGCCTCTACAAATCAGTTTGAAAAATACGTCGCTATTTATTCCAGGGGTCTTAATTTAATATTTATTTATTATTTCGGTTTATTATTTCGGTTGCTTGTAAATGTTGTTGACCACATGCTGGCCAAATGAAGCGCTTTGTAACCGATAAAAATGGCTTGTTCTAGCTGTTCTGTTGACTTAAAGCCTTGAAGCGCTGTTGTGAAAATATCGGTTGATACCGAAGTGAAAAAAGTTAGACTAGCCATCAATACTTGATAAACCACACCACATTTTTCAAGAAAAGTATACAAACAGGCGTTTTCACTCAAATATATGCATCTATTGATTTGTTTAACTAGAAGAATTCATTGTGAAATGCAGTGCTATCCACTAGAGCTCCACCATTCGTGTTTAATATAGTCAGCTCTGTGTCATACAATAATTCTACATAGGCAGTCCGTTCGTGCGATGTGGTTTTTAGGAAACTATATAAAATAAACGGTGATCAGTCTACTATAAAACAGGATGGAATCATCACTCATTTTAAAATGTTTATCTAAACTGAGGTATGGGATGAGACGTTTGGTTTCTCACAGAGAAACTTGTGAGCACCTACAGAAAGTATAGCAGTTTCCGAGGTCTACTGAAGTCACTTTTTATGTGAGGTGTATGCCTTAATCACCACAGGGTACACTGTACGTGCAGCGCGGAATGCCAAGTGGAGATTATCTATGAATATCGACTGGCCAAAGGGCTTGAAATGTGGTACGAATTACAGGCTCTTGGTATCTTGAACACAACGCAGTATACTTTATTGGTGGGACGAGCCTTAGTTTGAATGGTTGTGATGAACTTACGAAACACTAAATCCACTCAAAACGACGGGTAATCTTTGGTGTTTGGGTCGTCTATTTTGGTCTACAAATTTTCATGATCCGACTTGTTTTAAAATTAAAAACTCTTGAAGGGCTTTTAGGAGTAAAAGGGAAATTCAATTCGTAAGTTAGAAATCTTAATGCGATTATCACCTAAGGTTCCAAAAAACCAGTCGTGATTCGTGAACTTCCAACCTAGTATTGTGCTTCATTATTGAATGAGTGCTCTGCAGCATTAAAAGATTTTGATACGTTGGCATCAGGTCTGCATCAAAAGCCGTATCTACCATACGCTGAGTGAAGTTTGTTCTGAGAGGTTTCAGGAACAACGGGAATTCAGGGTTGGATGATTCAAATTTTGATTTGCAGAGGCCGTGTGTTAGCGGCAAAAAATAACAATGGCTAAATATATTAACTGCTAGTTGTTTTTGTCACCCGTCCAGTATAGTTCTAATAGAATTTGCACATTTCTGGAACACTGAATGGCCTGTTCAACCGATTTTGAGCATGAGCAGGTGCTTCGCCAGCATCAGAATAAATCCCATCCTTGAATGCGTTTGAATGCCCGCAGCTTTTTAACTGGAGTGAATGCCACGCAATAAAACAGAGCGAATATTCCATGTCGTTACTTATAATCCTCAAAGATTATGTTTGTGCTCTTCTTTAAAAAATCCATTTCCGTTAATATCGTTCGTTTTTTCTTTGATTACCAGGATCCTTTTACTTCCCACGACAGTTTGGCTTAATCAAGCACTGTACACGGAGTTTTGTACCTTCGTTTGAAGTTGTCTGGGTCGTGTTTCACTGCGATAGCTGCGAGTACTCATGAGATGTAACGATACAAATTAAGTGTGATAGGTTTTTGATGTTCCTTTAAAAATGCCTAGCTGGTATTTTCCATCTTCCAACGTTTTCTCAAAATAAGTTCAAAACACAGACATTTGTCCCCATATTCCCTTATTACTGCCATTTTTGATCAGAAACGACATCTTTAGTCATCAACTGCTTATAAATGCTACTCAAAAGGAATTCGAAAATGGAACAGAACTGCAAACGCAGCGTAGGAATGATAAGTTGTCAGATTACAATATGTGGTGCGTGGCAAACATGTCTGATTGTGCATTTACTCGGAATTGCAAAATGCTTACTAGTATAGATCAAGCGTATGGCTCCAAGAGTTACCGAATTCATCGTTTGTTATTTATTGCCCAATTCTTGAAATTTTTATGCCCAGTTGTCACTCTCAGCAAAGAGATTAGCAGCCATCCACCCTACCAGAAACACCACCATTCTTAAATAGCAAACAGATCACACTGACTAGCTTTGTTTAATGTTTCACAATATTTCCCCACAAGATACTGATATCAGCAAATTGGTGCCGGCATCCTCAGACAACGGCGGTGTTCCCATGGGGAAATTGTGAACAGTAAGTGTGGTACTTTGGTCAAGAAGGGATTTTTCCTCATGGTAGGTCGGATTTCCATGTAACCTGGTCTTTCTTACACCTTTAATCTGACCGCTCCTTATCATTTTATGTCTGGCGCAAGTGCCCTCATATTTTGTTTTTCATATTTACTGGTAGACCGCGTGCTGTGACAGAGCTCCAACCTAATCGACACAGTTCACGTGATAAATGCACAGCAGCCCTCCACGCCTGGTAATATTCCTGTGCAATCATCCCGAAAAGAAACCACTTCCGAAAGAGGCAAAATACTATTTCCTTAAGAGTGATTTGCCTTGGAGGATTACCATAAATAAGGATAATAGGTATTATCTTGAGAAAGTAGAGAGGATGGATACCATTTTGTGAATATCGGATTGACGGTCCCTCAGAAAGGCAAATCCAGACATTAGAAGACATTGGGTTTTCTTCCATAGCTTGAAAAATTCCCCTTTATTCCAAAGGGGACTTTGCCGACCGGTTATAATTTTAGTGATGCATCCGTTTTACTCCACAAATTCGGATTACGTTCACATGCTTACTAGTCTGAACACATGTCTCAATAAGCATCTTAGAACTGGATCTGTGCTCAATGTTCTTTTATTGGTTGTCTCATTTCAATAGACTGAAAACTTGAGTAGCCATTTTTACTAGTGCGAAGTTTGACCACCAACATCTTATAAAGGTTTGCAAAACAGTCCTCTAAGCCAAGGCTACCCAGCAAACAAAGCCAATGATTATGCAGCCAGCAGACTCAGGTCCTTTAATCTGCATCATACATTAGCGAATGCTACAACTCACAGATGAGTTTAAAAAATGCAATGATTATAAGTGCTAAAATGAAGGAAACGCAATGCTCGTCATCTAGATGATGCGGAGATCTTACGACGAGGTCACATCTTGACAGAACGACCGATTTTGCCAAATGATCATCTCCGCGCTAGCAAGTGGACGCGATAACCTACCCAACATTTCTCGATCATCTCCTCAATTATCCTTCCATCACCTGTCTGATAAAAGCTTATTCCACTGGTTACTTATCTGCACAAATAATCTAAAAATCACCAGGTAGTGTGCCTGGAATTCAACAAGAAGCTTATGGTCAGATCCGTTAAAGCTCAGTCACGCGATACACTCCGCCCTAAGTTCGACGTTCTGTGTGAACATGTATTGCGTTGGTCACGTAGGAATTCGCCTGAGTCAAATCTTGTTGACCTCAGCACAACGCGTCCACCGACTAGCCATAGACGACCGCTGACATGTCCAGAACTACGTGCTCCGTTCTAACAATTTGTGACTAAGCCAGCTAGAAGGTGCATTTAACCTAGCTCGGTCAGTTGACCTAGAAAATATAAATGGACAGACGTTAAATAAGTGAAGCGTGCAACCCTAGTTGTACGAAATTTAACCAGTAAATAAGTTAATAAGGCTGAATAGCTATCCAGTAGTGGACTGCGTGCTCAGGTCTCACGGGGTGGTTCAGGGCGTTTCCTTACAGAAATTGATTGCGCAAACGACACAGCAGTTCTCAGACTCTGTCGAGGTGCAAACAACATTCAGGCGATTTCCTTTCACTGCCGCTGTTCCAATAGGCAGGTAGATATACTTTTTGAGACTGACAGTTTAAAGGATTACTCTTAACTTTGCCGAGTCATAGGACCAAGGGCCCTCCTGATCTTTTAAAACAGAGAATTAGCTTAAAAGAGCCCCAAAATCCAAGGATTGTAGATAAACGGTTTTTCAGATGGATGTTTTTCGGCTGCCAACACCGCAAGTTTATTGGTTGACGAAAATTACTTAGCTTATTTTATAGTTCAAAACTGCGCATGCTTATTTAAACCTCTGTCAGCGGTAGCTAACCAGTTATGTGCACACCTTTAGAACGTGTTCTCTTTGTTTATAATGTAACCCTGGAAGCAAACAGAGGCATTTTAAATTACTTGGGCCTGTTTGTTTCATTTCCAAACTCAAACGACAAATCCACTGACTTTGGTCTCCCAAGTTCCTATATTGATTAAGTAACAAATGGTACCATAGGGAATTACGGAGCATTTCTCCTTGGAATTCCATCTACTGTTTTATTCTAGCACTGAATACCAAATATTTTGAGTACACATTTTATGCTCCTGAACTTGTGAAATTTCTTTTCGAATTCAGCATGGTCTTGCAAAAGGTTTTTGGCACTTGAATAGAGTTTTACAACTGTTAATAATCATTTTGATTTTTGATCGATAATAAAAAGATATTTTGAAATTTCAATCTCGACTTCCTCTTTTAAATAAAGGCAGTCCATGCCAAAAAGCCAAAGCATAATATAATTTTTGTCCTTGTTGGAAATTGCATCCACAGAGATCCTAAGCCATGAGCTCCCAGGTACTAGTTGGAGAGCCCATCATGCGGTCACGAGTTCCTGATCGGCAGGGTGAATAATTTGTACTCAAGCAGAATATGGCGTAACTAATTCACCATTCATGGAATTCTCATCACGTGATCACATGCTGACGGAATGCGCGAGGTGCATCTTTTCATATGGAAGGTTCAAGTATCGTGTGAATTATTCATCCTTCTGAGCTACGCTGAATCGACTATCATACAAGTAACGAGAGACGAGTTTCTCCAGGCATTTGATAGCCCTGATTTACACATTATTCTCGACAGATTCAACCAAAATGGCAAGATCCTTGCCGCTAAGGAATGAAGACAACGAAACTTTGCAAAACACCCTGAGAAACTGTTGATAACCTGACATATGTGTTCGTTGGTTGGTTCGCTGGGCTGGGCTGGGCAGTTTGTTTGCAGACGATTCATCATCAGTCTAGGTGACATCATCTGTGCCTTGTTAGGGAGCGTGATGGAACATGGCGATGGGTTGGTGGTTGTGCGTTTAGTAGTGTTGCGTGTGTGTTAATATACGTGCTGCTAGCGGGGCTGACCTTCAGTCGTGACAAGTTGTCCAGTCGGGCGGTTTCATTGGTTGCTCTCTTATCCTGTGTCCTGACTGATCGATAAACGGACCGGGAGAAAATTATGCACATGAATAAAAGAACATAACGCGGTCATCAGGAATCATAACCCCCTATCCTTAAGATCCACATATGAAGACCAAGAAAGTCACAGATTCAGTCTGAAAGAAGCAAAAATCGTGGCATATGGAGGCATGAGACATGGATTTAAGCAACTGACGTATTGAACTGGATCCGATTTACGTACTACTATGTGCAAAAGGAGCAGTATCTCTAAAGAACTACACAAAGAGCCGAAAATCCGGCTAGCAAACCAACAAACACAAAAGCTTATCGAGTCAGGTCAATAAGTGTTACAAACTTAAATCCAAAGAGGTCAAGGACAGAGGCCAATCCAGCACCGACCCCAGTAAGAGAGCAGGGGAGGTCAAGATCGAAGTTCACGTGGTCATTAATTAATCGGTAGATGGGACAACAGAACAGCCAGATGAAACGCCCGACCGAACAATCAATGGCAATCGAAGGTTGGCCATTCTAGCGGCACGTATATTAGCACGGACGCAACAATGGTCGACGCATAAACACCAACCAATTGCTGCGCTCCACTTTGCTCCCTGAAAACGCACTGGTGATGTCATCTCGATTGGTGATGAGTCGTTTGTAATCCAACTGCCTAGCTCAGCGAACAAACCAACGACCATCAACACTATCTGAGCTACCAAGATCCTCCTCAGTAGCAATTTACATTACATGCTGACTAATCCTTAGATGGATGGCTCTCTTCCATCCTTTAATTAGCTCTATGTTCAGTTTTGCCGGTTTTTATTTCCACGAAGATATCTGGAAAAAGTCTAATTTCCACCGCATCTTGTCTACATTCATTTATCTAGTGACATTGCGGGTTAAGCAACGTTGGTGGCAGTACGCTTTGATCTCCATACTTCAAGCCATTAAACTTTCTGATCTAGCTACAGTTTATCCCCGATATTTCATCCCATCTACCACGGTAAATGAACTGAAACTTAACGGAACCCTGCTGTTCCGTGTAGTGTAGACATGGGAGATGTCAACAGACGCAAGCAGCAACCTTGCACTGGCATCAAAGATTATAACGTAATCTTTTGCTTGATTTACCATCATACTTTTCTTTTATAACACTCGGAGACACCGACGGCTTGCTATATATATTTGGTTAGGCAAATAACTAGAACTGTCGAAAGAATGCCGTATGAACACTCCAAATAAACGCAAAGGATGGAAATTAACTGATATCTTTGTCGAGACTGCTCGGATGCGTCTCGTGTATTCCATTTATCAGTAATCCGAATTGGCAGACTATTAGGAGTTTGTGCTTACAGTAAACGTTCATCCCTAAGGGTGGTTTGGTGTGACCACCCTTTAGCAATCGAAAATGCTGTATTATAACTGACTAGAATATTGGTGGCCTAGGTTGTAGTGATGATCGGTGGTTTGTACACTGAGCTGGTCCATCATGTTGCAATCGCTTCATAGTCAGTCAAAGTGATATCACCAGAGCATCGTGAGTGGAAGTGCGTGGATATTGTGCCCGCAGAAGACCCACTCAACCTTGATCGATATTGATCGTTAGGGTGAGCATTCCCATTGGCCTACTGTTTGGCGTGTCTGCTGATTGGTGGACGTCCGGGTGGCCTAGAGACCTGACCTCTCCGGTCCCCCGCTGTCAAATTTGCTAGCCTGTTACCACAGTGAGTCCTGTTTCTTGGTCCGTTGTTCTGATGGCCAGGTCTGACCCAGTGTTACCAGGGCAATGGTGGTCGCTCGCTCGTAGCGGTGCGTAGACAGGGTCGATTTCAATATTCCAGTTCTTTGAATCCTTTGCAGAGTACCAAGATGCTAGGAATTCTGTATCGTGTGTTGTGCTTTCGCACGCCACCATCTCCGCATCTTTTAAATGTAATGTTTGTCCTTTCTGGCCTTCAAATATGGAGCTAGGAGACTGAATACTATCAGTTATGGCTGTGTACTTTCACCGGTGTTTAAAGTTAGTTTCAGTTTGTTCATTTTCATGTTTGTTGCATTCCGCGTAGCTGATTCGGCATCTTGTTCCTTTATTGGCACTCCCCTTTGGTTTTGAGATCATTTCCCTCAATTTGAAAATTTAACGTGTTTCGAAAATAAGACGGATACAAAAGAACATTTTTCAACAGCATAATCCAGTTAATACTGGAACGCTGCTTCACATTTATTGTTGGTCCACTTAAGTGTTACTCCGTTTCCATACAAATAATTAATAAATTCAGTAACATATGGTTAGACTGTAGTCGCCAGTTCACACCACCGTTCTTGTTCGTTTACTATAAAGTGATGCGGCTTAAGGTTGGCGAGACCAAAGGACGCGGATGGATGTTAAAAATGGCATAAACGGGAAGTCTCCAGTGCGTCAGAACATAGAGGGATTTGAAATCACATAGTGTGGATAAACGGAGGCTGAAAAAACTGACTTAAAGCCAGAGTGACACTCGGAGACATGTCGACATCAGCCTGTAGATTTAAACGACAAAGCCAGAAAGCGAAACATTCCGTGAAGGTTAACTCCCTATTCATCTGGTTTGAAACCGTCAAATACAATTGTGTTGATATTCCAGTTATTTTTGTATAATATATATATCGACCCTAAAGTTGATACCAAGTCGATACCAAGTTGGACAGTTAATTCACATAATTTTGCTTGCCTTCTTACAGTTTCTGGAGATCTCGAAACTGCCACATGACCTGCTAATTAAAATTTATCTTAGTTTTTTGCCATCTGTGTTATGCTGTCTGGTTTTGTTGCGTTTGGCTAGCTCTTTACACACCATTCCTTCTCCTGTTTGGGGATCCTAATTCGTCTACATACGATTGTTTTGGTCCCGTAGCCCCGCTCATTTGATCCTTTTCCCTTTGTTTCCAGTATTTTTGTGCTTCTGTTTGATTGTTTCCATCAGAATCTGTCACACTGTGGTCTGTTTTTCCGCCACTTTAACTAAATCATCCTTCTATTTCGGTCTGTTTGGTTCTTTTGTTCGCTCGTTTTGAGCTGCTTGCTTTCTGTGATTTACATATTCTAATTTGCTTAATATCATACTTACTTAAATATACTTTTCCTGGTTCATGTATCCGTTTTTCCTCAAATCCTTATGCATCTTTTGGGATTGATGAGTCTAGAATTGTTTTGTGCCCAGTAGTTTAAAGACATCGACAATATCACTGTTAATTATCTATTCAGTGCAATAACACACGTCAATAAAGTTGTGTTCTTCCTCTGTTTCTGCCTGACCCATTATGTAGGCTTATTTCCTTTCTAGTATTAGGAAATGAAGGCAATCGTTAGTTGATTGTCTCTTTAAGTGGCGGGGTTTTCAGTAGTTTCTGGTCAACCGTCTACTCCGTTTTGCCCCATGTGCTGGTTTTCAATATCCTCGCAGTAAATTTTGTTAACACTTATGATTTTATCATTTTTATTTGACTTTCTTTCTTGTTTTACAATTGTGACGACAGTGTTCGTTGTTTTACGGGTAGGCGTTATATTAAATTGTAATAATATTACAAATATAAGCTTAAGGCATGGTAGCGTAATGCTCTTGCTTCCTTCTTTGACTTTCGATGTGCTTGAGCTGAGGCATTTTATTGCTTGAGTAATCTTTTCTTTATGAGACTTTGCGTATGCTTTTTTCTCTTCTAACAGAGCTGACCACGATGATTCGTAACAGTGATATAGAAAATGCCCTAGTGCCTTCCTGTTTGTCGGAATTCTGTTAATAGCTTTATTATGCAAGAATTCGTTCAGCTAATATTGTGTCGAACCCATATTGCATTAATGTACCTGATAATCTGATTACGACGTTATATAAGAGTACCGGGTGTTTTTATTTTCCTCTTCCCGTGAGAAACTGTCCTTGTCCCTTGACTGGACTGTATGTTGCACGTTTTTCTCCTTATACATGATAAAGGCACAATATACGTTAGGGGCCCACAAGTGAAGAACAATATTTGGTGTTAGAGTGCGCTGCAGTTTTGGAAGACAGAAACCTGCGATGGATCTTCACATTATATCGTAAAAACTTTCCTTCCAGTTGTTTAAACTATTTGTTGTTGGATTCAAATTACTTGATCAAACGGTTCATATCTCTTTCTTCGAAAGTTCATCCGGCAGTCCAAGGCCGACCCATAGAACAGTAACAGCTGTCTTAGCCCAATTAAAATCACATTGTATAAAAGGATTACAGCGTCTTCTTTTCAGTATTGTAGCTGAGAAGGCTTTGAAAAATTATCCTCCTTTGACGATTAGGAATTAACGTCTAATGGTTACGCAACACCTTCCTTTGTAGTTCTTACTTTTCAGTTCTTTTAAAAGATCGCATATCGGCTTTCCCGGGGGTGACTCAAATAAACATAGTAGCAATATATATTTATGTCCCCAGAAACGCAGCTTCTTCTATTTCAATTTTCGTGCCTTTATGGTTCACTTAATCACTACAACACGACATGTGGTTCTGTAATTGGGTAGGCCTTTTTGTGTGGTCCCATTACGTCATGATACTGCCCAGGAATTCTTCAGCAGCGTAGAAGTAGACCATGTTTTCATTCTTTTTTAGTTTGTTCATCTATTACCTAACCACTGGCTCGGAGATACGTGAGTGTTGTTGCGAGTAATAGCTTTTTTTTGAGCATTTGCATCGTGTTTGGTAGATGCCAGTACTTCTTCCGAATTTGACAAGTGCCTCAGATTTGTAGAGTTGCTGAATTAAAAGTTGTCATTCGTTACTGACGTGGAGTTTTTCTTCTGCTAGATTTTGCCCAAAGGTGTTCTCGAGCAATGCTTTAATTGTGTTTTGCTCTCATTTTTTTGTTTACAAGTGGCTTTGGAAATTTGTTTTCAAAGTTGCTTGTCTTTTAAGCAGTGAAACAAACTTTTCATTCAGCTGGCACACTAAGCTCGTGTAAGCAAACCTCTGTTCGCTGGCGGTTCTTCCGCATTTTTTTAGCAACAGTACAAATCCAGAGACAATATAATAGCGGTGAATCTGTCAAACTACGAGGCAGAATATGTTTCCATAATTATTCGTTACTGAAATCTGCGTGTTGTTTTCTGAGACTCGTCGAATGAACAGCTTGTTAAGGTGAGTCCATATATTAGTATATCGGACGCGTTTTCTGAAGGGCAGCAAATTTCTTATTAATGGTGTCACAGTGACTGAGGACGAAATGCTTGCTAGTCATCTTTCAAACTCGGTACACTGCTTAACATGCAATAAACACTTTTCTCGTGTCGAGTTTGTACGCGCATTAGACAAAAATTTCGGGTTGATAAAACCGCGCATAAGAATGTTTTACACCCAACACGCACTCATTAGACTGAAGTTCCGTAACCGCGTATTATATTTACCTACCCTGGTCTTTGAGGGCGCGTTGAGGGCAACGCGCTATTTGCATGAAAAGATGTCCTGTATAGCTGATGAATTAAGCAAAAATTGCATACACATGTCTGCTGACTAAAGATCTAAGAGGACCTCATGGTAAATCCTTCAGTTAAAAGGAGATGCATTTCCCATTGATTATCTCCTTCGCATTCACCTTCTCTAACTTGTCGAAAAACTTCTAGTGTTGAACTCTGATTAAATATTGCTTACAGTCGGAAGAGATAAAAGCATTCTGATCCTCGCCGACTGGCTGGTGGAAGAACTAAGTAGATGAAAGCAACTGAATAACGCACCAACACCTAAGAAGTGAGAAACCAGACCGCTGGTTAGGAATTAAATTTTTATGACGGGAACGAATCAAATAAAATGAAAGTTATGTGTGTTAAACACTGGTAATAGAAGAGACAATATTTTTCCCATTTAAGACCAGAACGTTTTATCAAACATTTGTCTGACCGAAAATAGTTCATGGAATGGAAATCGAAAAGACCTTTATTACAAAGCATTATCAGCACTGTGAATTCAAAGCTACTTTTTGAGGTATTGTCTCGCTCGATGTTGTGATGCGATTTGCTCATTACCAGCTGGCTTAAGCTGGGTGAGGCAATATATTTTATAATTATAAATCTTTCTGGCAAAAATTGTTAATAACTTGAGTACCAGAAGCAGCACAGATACTTTTGTTTTTAGCTGTTTGTGCAAAGTTTGAGCTGTTTTCCCAGGTTGGTGCACCAGTATTGTGATTAAGGGAATTGGTTTATCTCCGTCGTATTTGAAAACAATAGGTGGTTTCAAGTTTTGCGCGGACTGTTTTAAAAATTATTTATCAAATTCTGTCCCGTTTTCTGGGATGAAGCTGCTATATACGCAAATTTGGCGTAAAAACATTGTACTAGTAGACGTAACATACTGCTCATAAGGTTGCTGAAAACTCTTCGACAGCTCACGACCGATTTCGCCCTTCTTAGAGCTCATCAAGTGGGAGTAGTCCCCGAGTTTCCGTCAACCTTACGTACTACGTGAACCCAAATTGCATGACCTTAGCGAAATACCCTCATTTGTATACCAATTTGCTTTTGACGGGAGACTCATCTGGAACCCAGCGGAATCTCTCATTTGAGGTTTCATAAACGAGGCATTTTTTACTAGATGGAAATAATAACAACCTAAATGCGAAAAACGCAAAAATAGTTCTGTGGAACACACGCGTAATACAGTGATCCACAACAGGTAATCAGTTCAAAAGGGTTAAACAATCATTTCTTTATAGTTTTTGGTCATCAATTTTATTAGTTTCACTTTAATTAACAAATATTATCACCTGTGGCAATAACCTTGCATGTTTGCCACCAGTCTTTTTACACAAACTGAATTTTCTGTTCACTAGGAGACAAGAAAGCACATAAACGGGCACACAGCGTAATCCAATGACGCATATACAAAAACCATGATCAAAAAATATCAAACCACTACCCCCATCGGTTTACAAAAAGTTTGATTAAACTTTTCAATTTCTGTGCCTTTTTGCATGTGGATAAGGTTTCTTGGTTCGCACATAAATTTATTATTTACTATCACCAAAAATTAAAATTTATCGTGCATTACAAAATAAAAACGGCGTGCAACCTTTTGTTTTTCTCATTTTTTTCACTTAAAAATCACAAATAAGGGATGGTTAGCTTAGAAAGTGTTCATTAAATTAAAGTTTCTATTTTAAGGTTTACTATATTTATATTTCAAATTCCACTGTGTGCTGCATCGAACTTTATTTTGCGTAACATATTATTCAGTACTTTGCGTTTTGGGAAACCAGGCAAACATAAATGTGTAAAATACAATCAGTAAAACTGAGAAGTGGTGCCATGATTATATCATTTTTCTGTACGGGAAGGTGTTGAGGACGGGTATTTGCTGAAATTTAAATTCGGCTTATGTCTTGCAGGTAAAATCAGCGTTGCCGAAAATTTGTGGGGCACTGTACAGCGTTTTGTTCTAATGCATCTTGCAGACCTCCTGATAAATTCAACCGCCTGAAAAGAAGCACACATTGTAAACCAGAGAACAGTACCAGGCCGATAACCAAACCACCATCACAAGCCACTTCTTTAATAATTATGACCCTTGGAGAAACCCAAAAAATCATTGGGTATCCCAGAGACCTGTAAGCACTTGTGTTAACCTAAGAGGCCGTCGGCTTTCCCAAAAAAACCTGCAACAACGGTTGACGGTCTTGCAACACGTGTACTACAGATGTGGATACAATCATTTTACAAGAGTTTTATTAATAACCGTTTAGCTGTCGACCACCGAGCATTTTTTCACTGTCAGGACCGCTATCTATGCAGCCAGTTTTCAGTGAGAACCAATGGTAAGCTATCAGTTTAAAGCAAACTGAAAAACATAACTCCCTCTCCTTATTTGGTTGCATTAAAATATGGCTAACCTAACTGCTAAGGAGTAAATACTTATGTAGGTTCCATTTCTGTCACCTTGAATACACAAATCTAAGACCAAGAACGCTAGGCTTGTTAGAAGGCCAGTCCGTGGAGTACGGTAAAACAAGATGGCAGTTGATAGATCTCCGGCTGCTCCAGTATCTTCAGATCACGCGCACCGGAGCTTTTAATTATAAAAACTATAAAGTAACCTGTAAACCTTAAAGTTTCAAAATCATCTTACATCTCCTAACAACAAGCAATAGACGGTTAAATTGTTCAGATGTTCTGAATGGATTTTTAAAATAAGCACTTTAATATGTCGGTACCTCGGACGTATACTGATATAATGATTCAAAACTTGGGTGATATTGATGCAAAGCAAGCAAACTGAATGTTCGTGATTCAGACAAGTAAAGGGGAAAACATATTTTTCAAGCTTTTGATTTCTTGCTGATAGTTAACGGTAGTCACAAACAGTTCGAAGAAGAAAGAAGCTTACATATAGCTAATTAAAATGTTCCAGTTGCTGCAGGCCTAGAAAGTGAAACGTCGCCACTTTCAGACGAGTCATTCTTGCTGATGCGCTAATCAGGAAGAACATGCAAAAGGGTGCTTGGTGTATAAGTCCAGTAGTTTTTTTCTAACAGCAGCTAATCTCATTAAAATGACTAAATTTATTGGTCCTATGGAATGGTTGCTTTGGGAGGGAATAATAATACAAGTTGTACACCCACAAACAGTTGAATTACACGATCCACTTTATTTTCACTTTTTGAGCTATTTCTACGCGTGAAGAATACGGTTTGTTTTGCAGGGAAACTACACACGTAGAAAATATGAGTTCAAAAGAAACGCAAGTTACAGTATACCTTGTCGGCAAGGTGAAAGTGTCCCAGCAATTAGAGACTCACTGGTTTTTCAGTATTAGAGCCACTTTGAGCAGTAGCCCCACAGCTCGTTTTTTTCCAGTTGTGGGCTGTATTCCAAAGAAGTAGGACACATGTGGAAACAAACCGGCAAAAGTGCGTTTTTCTGAAAAGATCACAATTTGACATTTAAAATATTGTCTGTTTTGATTTTCATTGTCGACGGCTTTGTCTCAATTAAATTGGTTTAGTATGGTACGAACAAAACTCTTGTTTTTGCATGCTTGAATGGTGAGGTTCACTTCTTCAGACATTGGTGATTTAATTGCTGTTGAGTTTTGATGGCTGCGGACCTACTGCAAATAAACATCTTGTTGATCTGCTCAAATCTTTAAACACCAGTGTTCTGCGTGTACTGCGGCTGGATCAGATAAGCGTCCTTTGCTATTAAGTATTCTTCAGTTTGGTTCAGCTTCTAGCTCAAAATATTTTTTTAATTCTCATTTAAATCTGTCTTGCTTTAACACTCTCAAAACGTTGGCTGTTCATTCATTAGTTTAACTTTGTCGTCCTTTTTGTAAGTTGATTTAATCGGTTTAAAACACGGACGCTTTTGGTATAGACCCACACGAGACCAAATGAGCTGTCGGACAAACGCTTGAAAATTATCCCATCTGTCGCATTTCACCCTAATTTAATTTGCACATCAGACACACTATGAGAAGATTGGAGTTTGCGACCAGAAACGGTTTTTCTTCTTCACATAGGAGAAGTAAACGAAGCGTAGTGCAGACACGCGCTCGCATCAATCATTTGTTCTCTGAGTGGTATAAATGCAAACAAATGTTTAATCACTACCGCCTAAGTCTGTTTGCTCAGTGAACAAACAGTAGGACTACTTTCTGGTGATTAGATTTATTTGGTTCCTGTAGACAGAAACGGATCAAATGTGTTGGTGGTTGACGTGCATTGTTTCGAAATACAGACATTGCAAAATCCAGAAACTACAATTAACAAATTCCGCTCGATCAGCAAATTTTATCGTAGTGAACAGCAAACCCTGCGTGCTAGCGGACTCTATCTACATATTTTGCATTTTTCTCCCAAAAATCTGTCGCACGCAACTTGTCATGTCAAGCTGTCTGTAAATTTTGGCACTTTATTAATAAAAGGAATGCGCAAAACGAACATTGTACACATAGTTTTATTTACCAAAATTGAGGTGAACTTTGTTTGAACCCAGGCATTTTTACTGTCATCTTCATACATATTTCATCATACTCTTACAAATTCTACTGAGGCTACCAGAATAGGTCTCCACAAACCGCAAATTTTTTCTTGGGCACTTTGTGTTGCCGGACGATTGCATTTTATTTGTTAGAGTTTTCATCTTGACAGTGAAGACCATTTCTGTGCAGAAATGCCGAGAAGCATCTGTTTCTTTCTTGTTGGGAATCATCAGCAGTACGCATCTCACAAATCAGTGAGTTTCTAACCCACAACCGCTTGCCACGACTGGATGACTAGAAGTGTAAGTAGCTCTCGTTTAGATAGGAGATAGAGCCACTCATCCTTCAATCACGAAAATTACATAACGTGACCACGTATAGACCTTGGAGAAGAAAGTTTCACACACAGTGAAATTATCCTTCCTCTAAGCAGCTGCATTTTAAATTCACACAACTCACAAAGTCTGTTTCACTTTATTTCTAATAATGATTACTAAGTTGAATAAACCAGGCCCACATTTTGGATTAATTTTACTTGTCCTTTGTACTTAAGTGCCATAAAACTATTTAAAAATTATTGATCTTTTCCAAACTTTCTTTTTTATAAGACACTGGATTTTTTCAGTTAATTTGATAGAAATACGGTAGACAGTATAGAAACCTAAAAACCTATGGTGAGGCGTTTTTGCCAGAGATCTTGAGGGATAATCAGTTTGTACTACGGTTTTTCACAGGTTACTTTTTATGGGAGAGTTTCCTCTGGACGATATTGTAAGCAATGTCGTTCAAGTTTAATTGTCCTGGTAGCTTGTTGAGATATGTTGGTTGCCTAAAACTACATTCAGGTCGCTACTTCAGAAAAATTTTCACTGATCAGTCCAACAATACAATATTATCTTTAACTGTGCGCAAAAACTGCCCAAAAGCTTCTTCAGAAGGGTAGACACAGTGAATTTCCCCTAATATTAGTTCACTTTAAGTAACTGAGGATTACTGGGATTAGATAACTATTGCCTATCTTAAAGGGCCAACTTAGAGGGCTCATCGAGTAAATTGGTAAATGCCAAGTGTATGATTAATCTAAAAGAAACAGAAAATTGGCATCATATTAGGGAAATCTGTCACAGAATTATTTACCTTATGGAGAATACTGCGCATAATTTTCAGGAATTTTCTTCAAACAAGCATCACATTCCGTCGCCAGGACGAGCATACATCCACGATAAAACAGGGCCCTGTTCCCCCAAGTTTCACATTACTTCACCACGCTTAAAATGGTTGTCTTTCTTCCAAATCAAAAGGTTGTACAATGCTAATCCACCTAACACTATAAAAAAAATCGTTTTATTCAAGCCGTAAAAATCTTATGAGTAGTGTATTATGTCTATACAATGTATCATGTTATCTCGAATTTCGTGCCAACTGAAACATGGGGCGGCCTGGTGCAGCACATTCGGTTGCTTAAAAACATCATACACGGAAGATCCAGCTGGGTTCTAGGTGAGTCTTCCGTCAAAACCAAATTGGTGTGTAAATGAGTGTATTTTACACACGAAAGGTTAAGGTGTTGTCCATCACACAAAAAAACATGCTAACAAATAAAGCTTAAAAAAGATTTTTCAACTAATTAGTGACTACGAGAATACTGTGTCATTATCGTCTACGAACCTTTAACAAGGAAGGTGACATCTTTGTGACAAGCAGTCTACTGGCTTGCCAGATAAAAGATAACTACCCCGTGAAACTGATATGTATTTGATAAGATAAAAATTTGTGTAGATATAATTGTGTACTAAAATCCCTAGATAAATGTAGAACTCCAAGTGCCCAGTGTTCGAGTGTGTTCTATCTGTCTCCCAGTCACTAGAAACAGGCAGCAGAAACCTTAGGCTTATTCAACCGGCAGGATATGAAAATTATAACAATCAGCCATAAAAACTGGCGTATCAGTGCACTAGTAGAAGACCGGAGGATAAAGCAGTAAAAAGTGGTTCGCTGCGCCAGCCTAGAAAGCACGTTTGACACAAACAGGAGCTTGGGATTTAGAGCAAAACAAAGTATAGTATCGGAATTTTACCGGATTTAGTAGTCATACTTTAGTTCTTATCCGTAAACATAAATCATTTATATCTACGCAAAACTAAACCGGTGATTTTAGATATGACCACTTGTCACTAATGCGAACCCATGGAATGAAATCTTTTATAGCTCTGCCTTAACATTCTAACGCGGACTTTCTAGGAATTTAATTGAATTTTTGTCAAACGAAAACAAACACTTATGCAGGGTATACGCAGCCCTGTACCTTAGTAATGCATCCACCGTACTCTATTGGATACAAGTTACCTATTTTCTGTCGTTTAACTTAATGTTTTAGAAAAGCATAGTCTGTTTACCTTTTCCAATCTAGTTTCCACTTTTTATCAGAAAACTGAGTTTTATTTTTACCACAACGTGCCATCTGCTTATGGTTCTCCATCTATTGGCTTTTCAGTCCGTTTCTCATAGAGAACTAGTTATGCGGATACAAGCAGTCCCGTGTACGTGACTTTACTCAAGTTGATTT
This sequence comes from Opisthorchis felineus, assembly GCA_004794785.1. Taxonomy (NCBI): domain Eukaryota; kingdom Metazoa; phylum Platyhelminthes; class Trematoda; order Opisthorchiida; family Opisthorchiidae; genus Opisthorchis; species Opisthorchis felineus. Next base: position 699,404 of record SJOL01007819.1, on the reverse strand, counting down.
CATACGTGCTTGAGCTTATCACCAATGATTAGATATCCTTACTGATAAATATTCTAAAAGGGTGTACTTATGATGAATAGTTGATGTCATGCTGAATGAGTTTAAAATATGATAAGAAATAAAAACATCTTTGGTCGACCTTCTCCAAAATGAGGAGTTAAATATTATTTACTTCAGGATGCACGAAGTACACTGTGTTTCATTATTCTCCTTGTCAACAACTTTAGAACCGTGTCCACCCGAATGCATGCATCTATTGCCCATATCCATACTCTCCATCCCACATATTCTTTGGAAGCGAAACCACTCTAAAAGTAAACCATGTCGCAGTGGGCGAGGACATTTGTTCTTATTGGTGACAGTAGCTTTTTTAACTAAGATAGCGTGAAATATTTTGGGGCTGAAAAAGAGTTGTTTGAATTGGGACAACCGCTCTAACGCACTCGTTTCCGCATCAGGCGTATTGCGCCCTAATTAAGCAGTCCTTGGTATCGAACCTCAGCTACCTAGCCAATGATTGTTGGGAGTAAGGCCTATTTAAAGCCTCTGAATATTTGACAGTTGCTTAAACTAGCAAGTCAGCTAACATGCCGCTATGGCTTATTCCTTCAAAATAAGCGGAATTTGTTATTGACTGGGTCTAGATTATGTCGTGAACCTGGATTAACGGTAAATTTCGTGGCCCTAAACATTTAATACAATTTATTTATTTACCAGAGTTTTCACTTTTCTTGAGGACATGGAAAATTTCATTTGAAACGCCATAAATTACGAAATTTAGTTAAAAAAGTTTGCATAAGTTTAATGGCGATAACGGTATATTTTGTCCTATCTATATTATCACAAAAAGTGATTTTGACCAATATACCTCGTGTTTTGGTCTTATCAAATCTACTTTCAGTAGGACCGATTGCCCGGTCGTCCTGCATACTTTTTTGGCCCTTTTCCGTGGCTTACCATCACTTAGTATTTTGGTATGGTATGGATGATTCTCTTTGTGTAAGCACGCTTAGGGTCTTTTGCTCAAAGCTTCTACTTTTCTTCTGTTTATACTCTATACTACAGTCTTTGCGCCTCATTGATAGCACGTGGCACTGGCCTAGTTCTGTTAGTGATGATGTGGATATTTTACCAAATAACAGGGCGTGTGAGTTTGGACTCAAAAAGCCAGAGAATTCATGCGCTTATGTAGATTTTGCATTGTTCATCTACGTGATGTCATACTGCGAAAATGTTGTTTGACACCATGGTATCTCGAGAGTTACTTAGTAGCCTCTGCCGTCCAAAGTATGACGTTTGACAGGTTTTATCCCAAAACAACAAGGTTGCGTGCGGTTATACTCTTAAGGAATTTTTACTTACCTAAACAGTGTTCAATGACAGTGGCGTTAGGATAACCCAGTCTCACACACAGCTAGTGTGACTGTTTTATCTGTTTCAGTTCAAAAATACACGGATTGTAATAAAAATCCACTCTAAAGCAAGTAAAGAATAAATCAATTCTTTCAGCTTTAAATGTCACTTCTGGCAGATAACCTCACCACGGAAATACGTGACGTTGTTGATGTTCTCTACGGGTATTTTCTGGAGATTGGCATTGGTGGTTTTAGGCTAGCAGGAGACTTTCGACGGAGAAAAGGTTGAGTAAGGTGACAGGGTGGTTACATAAGTAACAACTGCATACTGGTGTCGTTCCGCTTACTCTGAAGTGCACTACAACAAGGTTTGTGGATGCCAATCATAGCTGTCATAATTAGCGATGGCTGGGATATTAGATATTAAGAGAAGGTTGTATTTTCAGTGCCTCTACATATATGGGAGGCATAAGACGACATCAGTCCAAATAAAATTCATCGGTTAGATGCCAGTTTGTTTAAAACTAACAACCGTATGTGTCACGTCATCCTGTCACGTCAGCATCTGTATGAAGCACCCTGGAGTACAAAGCTCAGACTGATGAATTTCGTTAATAATGACTCTTTTTGCGGCTAAAATCTTATTTCTGTTAAACCGGTAAATATTTTCTAACTCTATGAATAGGTGTGGAAGCCGATGCATCATTCGTAGACGTCGTGTCATCTGTGAGTAGGCTGAACATAAACTGGTCATGGTTCGCCCTTTTTTTTCTTTCTGAAAGTCAGTTGAGAAATGTTCAGGCGTTTGTCTGAAAAGTTACTTCATTGTTAGAAAAATTCCCCAGGCTCCACTTTGACCTGGTCAGGCTGGAAAGTTGGCCTTTCACTAATTGAGTGATTAGTGAACGGCAGCAACGAATGCCGTTTGAATGATTTGTGTTAAAAACCATCCACAAAATGGTTCTTGGTATTCACTACATTCACGCTGTTTCTCGTTTAATCCATATCTGGATAGTCGTATAAAGCCTCAGTTCGTTTTTATTTTCAAAACGTACATTATTCTGTGTGAACCCAGCTACAATGCGGTCAGCAGGTCACAGTGAGACAGGTCCTACTTACCCACAACTAATGACTGAGATCCAGATGTTGTTCACTATTCATTGATGACACGCTTTCCAGTTTACATCAATGCGTGAAAGACAAGTCTTTTATGTACTTTTAGTTTGTTTTTAATCAGTCTATTGCTAGTCAACTGGAGATCCAATTAGAAGAGACGTTTGAGTGGAACAACACTCTTCAATATCTCATCCTTGGACTCAAACACATTTACGGTTTAGAATTCACTGACGTCTAAATATTTAAGAAGACCGATAGGCTAAAAGGAGTTTAACAAAATGGTTAGGAGATAGGAACGCAACCGGTTGGTCAGTGGTTGTATTTGATTCACGTTTTAGGAACGAACTGCTATTTTCAGCAGCCACGGCAACAATAAACAACTTCATGATATCATTTCCGTTGTACATACTAAAAACAACACAACTGGGACTGACACTTAATATTGGTGGATTTGAACTCAAAACAAATTGTTCCGTTCTAACTTACAGGATTAAAGCTAGCGTTTTGTCTGGATTGTTCCAAGCATGTTTGGAGCTCAGTATCTACTAAAAAACGAATAACTCCTTGCTTTTTTCTGTGAGTCTATCCATAGCATACAGCTGAGCACGCACTCAAACACGTGTATATATTTCATTTATGCAATAGTAATTACTCTTCATCAAATTGGGCAGGTTAACAAAGGAGAAAAACACTAAACCAGTTATTCAACCCTCGAAGTATACTGTCTAAACTTGGATTCTATGTACGAGACGTAGGATTTGCATGCATATCGCTCTCCTTCGAGCTGTCCTTTTTAGGTGATGAGGAAATTGATCTGGTAAGCTTATGCAAAATAAGGGCAGGACTGAACCGTTGGTTAGCCTTTATTAAAGTTCATCATCAGTGCATTCCCTCTGCCGGGCAGGAATTTGAACCCCAAACATCTGATATGCAAAGTGGGTAGGCTACCAAAGCGAAGATTGGACGCGCCAAAATTGGCACCTCTGAACAGAAAAACGTCTACGAAATTTACTGGCGTGAATAGTTTGCCCAACGATGATTCAAGAACTGCCCTGGGTTTGAGGAGCGGCTAACTAACTTGTCGGGATTTCTCAAACAAATAGTATTATACTTGTAAACCAACGGTTAAAGTTAAATGTTCTCACGGATATGACAAATAAATGTAGAATTCGTCTTTAATTGAGGCTTTTTAAGATCCAATAATACTTTGGTATATCTCTACTAAATTTGATAGATATCCAAAGGTGAGATTTTGTGTTCATAATAGCTCAACTAATTATGAAAAGCATTTGAGTGAGAACCTAGTCACATGGTACATTGTTAGTTGAGAACGCTAAGCTGATCACCTGACATACAATTTAATTTTCCATTCATGGCTGGTTAGGGGAGTTCATATTACTCATATATTTGTCAATAAAACTGTGAAATATTTGGAAAAAGGACGAAAGCTAGTACATACCACAAGTTAGAGAGCAGCACTCAATTTAACTGCACGCAAAACAAATGTCATCACATGGTAGAACATTAGCAGACGGTACAAGAAAAAGTCCGCTTTTATTTCCTACGAAATTTGTACTTGCAGGCTGAAAAGTATAAGCATTGAAACAGCAGTCCACCTGTTTACAGTGAGATTGTGTCAGACATTTTGGTGATACATCCATCAGTGTGTTGAACATTCATTTTTCTTATTTTACAGAACACTGGAAATATGGAGCTACACAAAACCAGCCGATGCGTTTGAATCACCTTGGGTGAAGACACGTGATGGTAGGGATGACAAAAGCTGTGTCAGTCGACACACCAATTCAAGTAAGTATTCACGCACCACTCGGTTGGATATGTAATGAATGATGTAATAATGAAAACTACGCAGGGTTGACTTACGCAGTTTTCGTAAGGTCATCGTTTGACTTGAAGGGCAAACATGACCGAAACGTATAAACCGTCATGACATTTTCTCATTTTTGGTCAGCTTTATTGACAACATTCCCAACAAATCACATTTCCACACTTAAGAACCCATGTGCATCAAACTGCTATCTGAATTACGGTCAGTATGATATAGATAACACCTCTAGAGGTTATGCGGATAAATCAAGTGAAATTTATATTCTGAATTAACCAAATACAATTTCCTTCACACTAGCTTTGAACAATTTTTGTTCAAATTAACTTATGACAAAACCTTTATCCTTGGTACCTTGATTGTGAGACACTGTAGTACTGCGTTACGCATTTCGCTTAAACTGCATGACCCAAAATAGGTTTTATTCGAATTTAAGTGGTTACTGGAATAATGGGTTGGCTTTAACTGGTTTTGATGAACGGCTTCTATTATATCTAGAAACAAACGGGTTTGTGGTTCAGTAGTTTAATGGCAAAAATCATGGTTCAGTCCGCCAAAATGTCAGCAATATGTAACCAGCAGCTAACGCCTCGTGCAGCCAAAATCAAAGGAGCTTTTGGCGGTCGAACAATACTAATAAATAACCGCTAAACCAAATACAACCTAGATTATAGATTGAAACACGATTAGCAGCCGCATGCTGATGAGAAACATTTACCCGCATATAGCATACTGAGTAAATAAACACACGCGAAGGATGCGGTTGTGAACATCAATTGTTTACTCCAGCTAGACGCGAGATGTGTTCATTTTGCATCGGAACCACTTTTGTTTGAACAGTTCTTCTCTTGTGGAATTGTTAATTATTTTGGCGAGTAAGACAACAACTTGGACACAAATCTGGCTCTTGTTAAGGCGTTCCATTGGTTTCAAATCCAGTCTTATCGTAAACGACGCAAGTATGGTTTCTGTTACCTGAACGATGTATTCCAGGCATGTCTGAACCACTGTGAACGAAACGGTGAGTGTGTTCGTAATAAAATGTGCGCTTCCTGTTCAGACTCTCAAAAGAAGCCGGTCTTTGACGGCTGCCTTCCAAGTAGACCATTGGTTTATTTCACTCAGAAATGGCAAGCCATAATGACATAACAGTGCTAGAGTATACCAATATGATCCAGCAACCTCCGGACAACTTGCGTGTCTCGAGACATCTGATGCTATTTATTCATAGTTAAAGAAAAGGATAAATTTCAAGGTTTTTTACAAGGCTATGGAAGCTACTTTGGCACTTCATGATCAACAAGTAGAATACATGAAGTCAAATAAGGTGACTGGTCGCAACATGCTGGTGTTTTTGTGGCTTTCGCCGTGACGAAGCTATGCAGCGAAAATACGAAATGTTTCGCTAGATCATGTCTCCTAATATTACTCCGCATAACAAGCAAGACCAAGGCTAGAAACTAGGCAGACTAATCGCCAGCGATAAAATGTCATCACCTCATGGTTTATAATCGGAGGAGCTTGATCTCAAAAGTTTTTACCTATCCTGATTCCTCCGTTTATTCCTCCGATAGTTACTTTAAAATTACGGTTAGTTCCCGATATGCCCAACGAAACGAGTATTTTGGGCCCAGTTAGCGTGGGATTAGGTGTGGTGTGTCACGTAACCGCCCTGCCAGTAGTTGTTAACTATTGCCCCACGTAATCGATGGAACCCGATAAACCCCGTAAGAGTGGAAGATCTCGTATATATAGCGTTTTCAAAAAAACAGCCGAACCTTCTGTGTAAATATTCCCTAAACTCTAAGTGCGCAGTTTGGTTGGGTTTCTCATGAGTATCGGCGAGCACTGAGATAAAACGATTCATTGTTTATTCGGATTGTATGACTGACGCAACAGCTAGGCAAAACGCCATTCACAGATCGTTTCTTTATTCGGATTTGAAAAATGAACGCTTCATCAACTGTGCACGCTGCTTCTTACATTATAAAAGACAAAACTCATTATTTTGCTATTTACTAATTGCAATCAAGTGGGAGAAGTGGGTTTTTCTTATTCACAGAACAAGTTTGGTGCTGATTTGAAATGGGTTTGCAGTAGGTTTGAAATAGACTCCCATATCAATTCAATCGGATAAAATCAGGAAAAGACGCATGAGCCAAAACAACACTTCTTTTTCTTCAAGTTGTTTATTTAACTTGAATTTTTACTTCCTTTGTTTGCTGAACTAGGAGAGTTGAAATGTTTCAAACCCCAAAAGTTACCGATTCTCAGAGATGAATTTAACTGTTTGATCAATGAGTATCGGTAAAGAGACTCTGAAAAGTAAGGTGAAATACGCCTTTTTATTTTCAGCAAAGCTGTGCAACCACGGTTTTTTTTGCAGTAGACAGAACGCAAGGAGCGCAGTTTTAATATATTTATTGATTGGAAAATCATAGTCTGGTCTGAAATTAAGGTAAAACCTATTGATATCTTTGTCGTTGTGGTAGCATATGTTCAGTCTGAGAATAAATACCACACCCTCCTTTTGTACGCCGATAGTCTAACTTAATTGAGAGCACCTACAATTTTTCTGATTTCATTAAACTAAGTTTCTTGTAATCTGAGTTCTTCTGGGATAAAACCGGTGCCAATATCCTTCTCTTTTGGTGGATTTGGTTAGGGTAAACAAGCTTTATTTAACGAAAATAAGTGCTTGAGTGTGGATGTGTTTATAACTCTTTTGGTATCCGAAAAGCCGATCCACCAAATGCTTGTTATTCTTATGAGGCCTGTTCACGTAGGTAATTGTAGACAGGACAGGCGACCCTTTAGTTAACATATTTAGGCTATTGTTCACGGAACCAACGGCCTTCCTAGTAGGCTGCACAGATGAGCAAGTTAAACTGGATCTCAATCCTGCTCCAAACTATTAATGGCTTTTGACCAGGAGTCAACAGTTATAATATCTCGTCCAACTTTTGATTCTGTGATCAACAGCCTGAGATTACAAATCCAAAAAGATGCGCTCAGTCCCTCTTTGCTTCTCTTCTAAGTTCCGGTCAGGAACTGAGACCTCGGAGCTCGAGGCTTTCAGCATGTGAGCAAACAGCCCATTGCAAATCCGATACTCTCAGAAAAGTTATGTAGACACATTTTGTACCACTCCGCCATGGGACCCGAAGGACTGTGGGACCATTTACCTCAGCATTCCACAATTTTCTATAGCTTATCCTGCCTAGGTACAAAAAGCCAGAATATAACAATAATTCTACTGATTTTCTCCATAAAGTTTGTATTTGTACAGACGTCAAGTACCAATTCGCAGGAACGTCACAATTCGTACAAATAATTTCAGAAATGACTATGAAAACAAACACAAAAACTGTACAAAATCAGTATTGTTCACCAAAAGAAAATGAACGGAAGTTTCGCTGTTGTTGTAAATCACCAAGAATGCGGTTCTCCCGAGGATTAGGACCCATGATACTAAAATCATTGGATTTTTTTTTCGTAGCTTTACACACGAATTACATCTGCATATCGGGATAAAATTAACAATTACATTGGTTATGAAAAAGACGCACAACAAGTTTAAGTTAAATCCTCTAACCAACCAGGTATTGTTTTATCATGGATACCATCTTTAGCCACAAATTTCGTGTCCTTCAAAGGTGTTTTCAAACGGAGAAAATGCATTATATGGCGTTGTTTTTTCCGGTGTCCACTTATTCTAAATCTAACCAAACCGCCAGGATAAAAGGGCAATAAAACAACTGAAGAAAGCCGGTACATCATTCTCCCTCCTAATGCTTGATGCTCATTTTGTGTTATCTCATTGAGAACATTCCAACTGTAGTTTAGCATCCCTCGGTTAATTTTTAAATCTGTGGATCACATTTTGATTTTGAGTTTTCCGCACACCGAAATCCGTGTATATTGTGAATTTGGCTATCATCCTGGTTAGTTATGCGAGTAGAACTGAGGCTATCTCGTTTTCATAGCAACTTGCAGGCGATTACAGAAAGCGTCATTTTCTGGATGTAACTGCCGTTAAAACCCAGGAATTGTCTGAAGATAGCTTTTAAACTTATTTGCTCAAGAAAGTCTCATGCAAATATCGAGTCTGCGTGACTGTGAAATGTCAATCCAAGATTACTGGCATTTCAAAGCTTTATAAATTTCCTTTTTCTAAATTCTGACTTTGATTAGAATGGACACAAGGTGATAAACTGCAGCACCGAAGTGAATCGTATATCAGACATAACTACGACGGAACCGACACTCGGTTATTTTCTATGGTGGTTGCTGTTCTGTACTTTGATTTCTCCAAAGGTGAGTCAAACCACAAGTTAAAACACGGCAGAACAATATCAAAGCCATTGACATTTCAACGAAATGCCGCAAGTGAACCATGGAGAAGGTATATATGTTTCACACGGTCAACCTATGTTTGTTTCGCTATTTTAAGCCTGAGGCGTGGAATGCCGATCTATCGATGGTCGTAAAACGTGCTCAGCTAACTTACCAACAGCTGGGCATATGTGATGCCGTTTACTGAGCCACCAAAAAAGTTCGGTAGAATAAGTCCACCAATGTGTATTCCAAACAACACTAGCGACTTTTGTTTTAGGCTTCTTATGATCAGGAAGCACGCATCAGAGTACTTGCTCCAGAATGTTTACCATGGAAAATATTTCAAAACATTGTCTTCCCCTCCACTTCTGGAACCACTTAACACTGAGTAAAAGAGAATTACTGGTGCGCTTGGAATTTCCATCCGTCTTCCTGTTGACTGGTAGTACCTTTCAAAACCAGAGCTGCACACAACAAATGTTCGACGATGCACCTCATTGCTTAGAAAGCTGAAGCAATAGTCTACTGAAAACAAAGCCTAGTTTGTAGTTGACTGCACACTGCAAATAACTGATGTGCTGGAGTTTCTCATTATCACATTCTTTGCTTGATAGGAAAGTCTGGGTCCTCCATCTGTAGCTTAGGATTGGGCGGTACATGGGAAGATTATGGAATAAAACTGGCTTGCGGTTTTTCTAGTGGTATTCCATAGGTTATCAAGGTTATGTTTTCTGAAGCACCAGGAGAACTAGCGTGGAACCAGGAGATCTTTGGAGGTGGCCACAGATTCAAGTTATCTTTTCTAGTCGAAAATGGAAAGCGAAGACTAATTTGCCAAAACGCCGTAGGCTGGCCATGTGTTACCAAGATACATATGTCACGTTTGATTACTCTCTTATAAGTTACACTATCTCAAGTGACTTATCAAAGTATTTTTAACCATACTATGAAAATATTCGTGTCACTGTTTAGACTGTCACAACTCTTCAAAACTTTTTCGTAAACAACACAGCACTGATAAACTGCTTACAAAGGGCAAAGTAAGTAGTCACTTTATGAGTTAACACATATTATATGTCCTGAGTATGACAAACTAACTGGAGTTTGGGCGCAGTTCCTTCTGATCAATCCAGTGCCTACCTCAGAAGACTCAAAGCTACCACTTAAATAAATTTACGATCCCTTGTTCCGATCTCAGTAGATGGTAGACTGTCATTTTTGGCTTACATTCATCCCTCATGGGATCCCCTGATTTGACTGATGGACGTGATCCATATAATCTGTACTCGTTGTCCTCAAAACAAGAACGAGAATAAACTCTTTTTAAGATACTGCTCATGACATTTGTCTAATTATCGCTCTACGTGACAATGAAGAACACAGAGTTTTTCAAGTGAAATTCGCAGTTAGTGAAACTAGATGTGGATAAAGCTAAAATTAATTTTATCACGTATTTTATTGGAAAGCAGTTAGTGTAACTGGCAGAACCGTCAGATGGTATTTCATCGAAATGGCGGTTGAAGATAGACTTGAATTGCTTCTCCGGCTACTTATAAGTGGCATCCCAGCCACAAAACAGATAGATGAGTCTTTCCTTAAATGGTTTGGAAATATAGATATTATCCGACTAACAGCAGTAGTTTTGCAGCTTACTTTCCATTATGTAGTATGCATTGGACGACCATTTTCTAGATATTTTGTGCAACTAAGTAATTCTTCACAGAAAATTCAGCAATTACGTCAGCTTCAACCTACTCATGACAACATCGGACCAATAGCTCATAGCCATTTTCACATACCAACAGTGATTAGTAGTCATTTGCACAAGTAATGCTGTGCGCTATGCTTGCTCATCATTCTAAATTAACCGGTCTTAAGAGGAGGGGCAGTTGTCAATAATTAAAGCAACTGTTGGTGTAAAAACGGTTAGAAGGTTAAGGAGTACTCTCCATATCTGACTGGATTCTGATGTTTCATTTAAAAGGGGTCATTTCTGGTGTTAGAATGTTGAATACTTGTTCGTTTAGCGCATGCAACTCTTTGTGCCCTGGAGTATCCTGGTGTGCAAAAGTTTGACAACCAACCCAAGAATATCTCGTCATTTTTTAGCGCAGTTTTCTCTTGCTATATACAACACATTAATCTGGTCTCTATTTTTCGGACTTCATTGTTGTGAAGTGTGTAAACTGGGAAGTATTGGAAATTTATCATTTTTATTTACATTACTATAATCTCCTGTTTTAGCTGCATCATATAAGACTAATTCGGAGAGTAAGATGACGCTTGATAAACGTGGCTGATAATGAACGTGCATCACCCGTTTAGATTTAGTTATTTTCCAAAGTTTCAGATGTCTTCTTTTTTCGTATCTTCAGCAAAACATTGCACTTTGAACTCGTACAGAACGTCTTCTTTGTCACCCTCGCCAAACGCTTTCGGACCATTGTTTGCACCTACATTTTGCTTATAGTGAGCAAAGTTCTTCATCCGCTCCCATATTTGACTGCAAATAAAAATTTGCGTGTCTATCAATGAATGCGACAACTCCAACTATTACCTCTAAAAAATTGGTTCTAGAAGAGAAATTCTTTCGTTATTCAAACATGATTGGGATGATGATGACGGTTGGACCGCACATAACCCAGATTGTTACATGCAACGATAATGTCGCAATAAATGTTCTTGACAAGTCAGACGCCCCTTTCATAATCAAACCTAAGTAAGCTAAGCACCGTTGACTGCAGTCGCTTTGAGAAAGATAAAAATTCATTTCGCTCTTTAACCCCTCGATGTGACCGCCGTTTACTGAAATTAACAGCATCGGTCGTCATTTGACGGTTTGCGATAAACGTGTTTAAGTGATCAGACTTCTCGGCCATTATCGTATCCCCTATTACGGATGGTCTGCAGTATCTGGCACACTCCGATCACTGGCGTTAAGCTGAAGCAAAACGCTACTTATTCTTAAAAAAATTTGAAATGTAAAAAACAAGCTGGAGAATAAAAAGCTTTGGTTTTGATGAAGAACATCCGCTTTTGCATAAACGACGAGTCAGAGACAATTTCAAACAACGTTCTTTTCGTCGAAAAGATGGTACATCCTTGTTAACTTGCAAGACAAATGCTTCCAGATATCGTGCTTTTTATTTTTCAAACTGGAAGTGATTAGTGCTGTCTATGGAGAGTCTGCACACAGTTTGTGGACAAAACTTTGCCTAGCAGATACTTCGGGCTATCTGCAAACAGAATGCATGTGCATCTGTAGGTCAAATCCACGAAGTAAAACCGGTTTTGTAAGATATCACCACCGTCTGTGCTACAAACGTATGGGTGAGCTGAAGGCAGCGTAACCCGTCATAAGAACTGAAAAATCTAAAAACCGGTGAACAACATTGTGAAACGATGAAATTCTACTGAGTTTTAAGAGTTTGAAAAAAGAGAGGAGAAGTTCTGTGTGGTAACTGAACTTAAGCGAGCCTCAGAAACCAGTTCTCATACTAACGCAAGTTTGGTTCGCCATCAATCAGATTATGATGGATGTTCTGGTCTCCAGACCTCCTAGTAATAAATTTCGTTCTGTACCGAACAACACGAACATTTTGAAAAATACATGCACTTCAGAATTAAATTCTTCTTAAACGGAGACTCGACTGAATCCTACCCGAATTTTTCGTTCATGGTAGTCTCCAGCTGAATGCGCTCTACAAAGTCCACCTGAGGTTTTAGATTTTCATAAACAAAAGATTCAGTTGGGATTTAGTCGAGGGTCTCATTAAACCGAATTAGCTTGCAAACGGGTGCATTTTACAAGCCGCGAATAATTTAAGTTTAAATAAATTATGATTTTGACGGAAACGTGGAGGCTGCGCTTGCCTTTTGAGTTCCGAGAAGGGCAAAACCAGTCGTGGGCTGTCGAAGGGCTTTGAGCCACCTCATAAGTACTGTACACGGTCAAGACAATACAAGCATTGTTAAAAAAACTTGTGGCATTCCCAACAGTCTACATGGAGAAAGCACTAACAGCTTTATGAAATCCAGCAAGCAGCATTTGTTTGTTTTTTGCTGCAGAGATTGCGAAATAAATCCGCACTTGTAAAATGCTTTTTTGTATGGTGTGATGTCAGAAACTCCTACATTTCTACTAACTTACCAGAGGGCATCCAAGAACAAAACATCTAGCCATCTTCTCTCTGTACTTCATGAAGTAGAGTTAAAAAGGCCTCATACATGACGTTTTATTAAACCGCTCTGTATTCATTATGTAAGAACGTCCTACAAGATGCAGTCAAGTAAACTTTGTTAACGCATATCTTTGAACACACGTGACGCTACTGATAGGCCCAATTAACGTAACACCTTTGAAGTGGACGATTTAGTTCTGAAAGTAATTCATCTTGAGAGCGAATGTTTTGAATTAGAGTTTTGATCAAAATATTGAAATGTTAACGAGACATTAAGGTCTAGGACGACTTACATTATATATACACACACTTATATACATTGTAAAATCAGTGTATCCCAAGTTAATGTAACATAAGCTTGTGGAAACTTTCTGTTCAACACTTTTGGCTATTCTGGGACTAGTCTCATTTCACGGACACTATAGCTGTCACGCCATCTCCAGTCCAGTTGGCTTAATTTATGCTACAAATTCGGTGGTCTCACATGAGTTGGATACAACTTATAGCGATCAGCGAAATTATTAATAGTAGTAAACGAATTGATAACCACGTACACAAAAAGGTAAGAATGTTTCGCAAGATAAATGCAACAAGTTAACAGGATCTGGTTGACAAAAAAACATATTTCACTCACCTGTGCCATAAATATTTGACGTTGAGGTACACTTCAGCTTAAAATTTTCAAAAATATCCTGCGAAGTATTATTGTAACGAATTTCTTTGGACTGCAGTAAAACCGTCCAATCAAATGAAAATTACCATAAATTCAGCAATATTGCTCCTTTTCAAATTCACTTAACTTCAAACACAGTGTACTTTATGACTGAAACATATGGGAGACAGATTAAGCAGTAAAAAGACATGAGTAGGGTTCGTCATGCTCAACTTTTCACGCCAATCTTTTTTTAAGGCGTGATAAGAAACACAACACACTACCGGACTGTTGTTAAAAGTTTGGTTAGTACGTTTCTCTTGTCAATGTTATCTGATCAATACCTAGCTCAAAAACGGCTACTGAGATGCCATTAATATAGAACTTGGGAACAATGTGTTGATGGTAGTAATCGGTTAGGTTCGGATGGTTGAATTTTTCAGGGAATATACATTCCTTTACTTTGACACAGAAGAGGAAAATAACAACTGTTTGCATCAGAAGTTTTTGAGTGATCGGTTAAACAAGTACGTAAGCTCTGCTTTTACCAAATGCACTCATTTGCATTCCAGTGTGTTTCTCAAAGGACACCCACCCGAAACCCTCGTTTACGAATGTGCTGCACCCGGCCATCTCATGTTTCAGTTGGTACGATATTCGAGATATCGCAGTATATTTTAATAAAGAAAATTACTCGATGAGTTTTCAGCAACCTTTTTAGTAGTTTCTTTCGTAAAAATAAGCTCTGTTTTGTTCGTGTTGATATTAATAAAACATTCGGCCGAAAGTACCAAGAGTGATCACCGGCCCCATATTAGATGTGGTCATCTTCCGGTTCAGTTCTGCTTCTAAATGGTGCTTTTCACTTCGCTGAACGACAACGTTGTTTGGCAACTTTGTGGGCGAGCTCGAGCTAAAACGAAATGACCCTAACCTTGTCCAACAATCACAACAAAACCGTTACAATAAAATTCCATTACAGAACTGTGCAATTTTCGACTAGCCTCTTCCAACTGAGGATGAAATATACTTTCCTCAAGCTGCTGACATTCTGTTTTGTTTCACGGCAGGCATTCCGAGGAAAGGTAGTAGTCATAGGAAACCAACAGTCCGCTCTTCACTGCATATAAAAAGAGAAAGTTCAGGAAAGTAAATTCCCTTGCCAGGGGGACAACATCTGATAGGAAAAGCTACTCGACCCTGATTCTAGAAGGTCATTGTGTGTACCAACGGGAATGATGCTGACAGTACACGAAAGAATAATTTTAAAAAAACGTGATTTAGTTGAAACTATCAGTTAGATGATATCACTATTTAAAAAACCGGGTTTAGAAGGCGGAAAGCATGCTTTCAGTACTGAGAGGACTCTTGCAATTGCCGTACGACCTAAAGTCGGGCTTCTCAAGTGTGCTATTATAAACGGCAGGGGCTCCCTCTAAGTGTACCAATAATTTCACGATTTTCTGTGAAAAATAAGATTCTAGTTAGTTGACAGATATAAGTTTACGTACAAACGTCTAGAATGGAAGTGGAAAATTGCATACTGCCCACAAGACATTAGTAGTCTTGTCAAAATAAGCCGTGGGTGACATTTTATAGGTGGCATCTCAGATGGTAGTGCCCGACTGGTCGAAGGCCATGGTGCTGAACCGTAGTAAGTTTTGTAGGCTAGCATACTTCTGATTTCGAGGTAGTGTATCCAACGATTTCTTTCCCCCACTTGGTTTTCGGACTAAACATTCTTAAAGGTAAAATATATCCACATATGATGGTTATCCGAAATCTACGTTCAAACATTATAGAGATATCTACATGTAAAATACGAAACACAGATAGAAGTGGAGGTCAAGCGTAATCAACACATCTGTCTTAGGACCAAAACAAGACACAGTCAAGACAGAAGCAATGATAATTCACTGCGATTCTACCTTCGAATGGGAAAATAGAGCATACTCGCATTCAAAAATCAGCAAAAGTACTTCTGACGCTTGCGTCTGAGTTTTGGTCGAAAGGCTTTCTTTGTCGAAGGGATAATCGTCCAGACTGTAGACCATTTTCGAAATCACGAAAAGCTTCGGAACATGTTGAATCCATAAGGCGGTTGTATGGAGTAGGAACCAGGATGTAAACTTGCTTCAACTCCGTGCCAATTGTGAACTCAGTGCAAGCAGCCCCACAAGTACCCCGACCTTCATACTGGAATAAAGAGTTGATAGTGCTTACAGCTGTTTCAAGTTCACCGAGCTTTTAAATTATCAGTTTATAGTGCCTATCAAGTTACTTAGACGAAGGCTTTCGAAAATCTACGAACGGAAATTAAAACGGCTGATTTCGTGCTCCTGATGCCCTGTATATATATGGGTCAACTGTGTTGCGTGCTGCAATGCTTCTTGAAGATATTTTCCCTTGAATACCAATTTCCAGTCCGCTGAACAATATACTTGTTAAGGTTTTGCCTTTGACATTGAGAAGACTGCTAACTGTCTGCCTGAAGTCTTATTCAATTTCGCTTGAAGTGTGCCAGTAGCTCATAACTTATAGGTTGGAATGAGTGTGAACTTCAACGGCGGAAATACATGAACGCAGAGTTGATTTTGAGTTGTTTGTTTTCTACCAAAGTCATAACTTCGAATTAAGGGTCCGGAGGTCAAAGTTTGCAAAGTGAAAAATTAGAATGTATCACACTCAAATTTAATATTACAATAAGCTCTCGATGAAGGTTTCCCAAATGGTACACTGGGCGAGCAGTGTATTCCTCGATGATGAAGGATCAAACTTCCACAGGACGGTGCTCTCACATGCGGGCAAACGTATGCACCACTCAAATGTAGATTATATTCCAACTCCAGTTAGTAGGAATTTGCATATCCCAATGTGTAAGTACATTTTCATGGTCAAAATATAACAGTGAGTATGGAATTTCAGAATAGCTTTCAGAATAGATGATACATTTGACGGCTTGAAACAACCATCTGAGCGCTTCAAAAATGCAGATAGCAGTAAAACATAGCACGTCAAAATGACAGCGAAATGAATTTTCGGTTAACCTTGTAGAGTGATAAGCAGCTGATGACGAAAGTTAATCGCTCTGCACAGCCTCAAATCCAGCCAAAAGACCGCTTTCTGTAGGTAGAAAATCGACTGACTCGCAGCTATTTCGCTTTCCTGAGACAACAACGTGAGTGCTATAATTAAGTTAGGGTGGCTAGCTAGGGACGTGATTAACTTATACAAATACAGAACAGCACCACTAATCCTTCCATCATGCAGTTTGCGCTACATCATCTGGTGTTGATTGACTGCTTCAATTTAAACTGATGGATGTATTACCGTCTCGGCGGATTACTTTTAGTTTATAGGTATTGCAGAGATTCTAGTGTTTTGGTTGCAATTTCATCATGAGAGTGAATTCATTGTAGTGATAGTATTCGTAAAAATTAGAAAACTGAACGTAGTAGGCTAGCCTATTTGCTTCTGTTCCTGAGGTCAGCATGCGTGAAAGCGTTGACTACAACCGACCAGTGGTAACGGGGCAACTGATCTGTGGGTGATTGACTTCTGACTGTTTCCCCCCAGATAAGTGCCTCAAAGCAACTAGTCTGATTTACCTTAATTCTAATAAAATTCCAACCGTAAAGACAGGATGGTGAACTTATTTTTAAATCGGTATGACAGTCAGTTTTGGGCAACGCTTAAAAACGTACATGTCGAATCACTACCCAAAGACGGGTAAATCGCCGAGTTGGGTTGGTGATGTGAAAACCATCTGATGCGCCAGATTGCACTTTTATCGCTACCGGTGGGTCACGTTCAGATAAAGCCATCGAATGACGGTGTTAGTAGATGGCTCTCGAATTTTTAAACGAACTCGTGGTCCATTCATTTGGTCTGCTCGGTCGCACAAACACAGACAAAGAGAACAACAAACAAACAGTTGGCTCTGTGCCCTGGTAGTGTTCAGTTATTGTCAAAACAAACTAGGCTTGTCCTGCTTACAAATCCAGTTGAAAAGGTGCGGCTTTATCTTACATCCGGATCAGAAAAAACAAGATGTTGATCCAGTGGACATTTTCTAAGCTTTCAGCAAGTGAGTCCGCTGCTACCGCTGTCTTTTGAATGGAGTTTCTTTTGCCTAGGTTGACCGTTCTAGACCCCAACCAGTGCAACGTTCTTGCTTCGCTCTGTGGGAGTTTTACTTGAAAAACTGCAGGTGAAACGTAGCAGTTTTCCGTCCACATGGAGAATAGTCCGAAAACATTACAAATCAGGGACTAATTCTTTGTAAAACTTTTTTATTGCTTTCTTGGAGTTTTCGCTTATTGTCGACACCTTATAGTCGAAGTTATTCGGTTCCCTGAAATTCTCCTCTCCAGAGAATCTGTTGCCGTTCATTCAGTAGAACTGACTAACTTGACGTTCGCTGATGCAAAGAAGTAGCTTACCGATGGTCCAGATGTCCAGAATGATCACTAGAGATGTCTTTTGTAGTTTGCCATTGGCTTGAATCGTCCGCTAGATGATAAATGTTTGGTAATACTAAGCGAGACTAAGTGGATTGATTTCGAAATTTCAAAATTGCACCAGTCAAACAGACTTTACGTTGATAGGCCAGAGGATTCTGTCCTTAACTTTGACCATTCCTACTGACTGTATCGACTTCCATGGTTTACAAATTAAGTAAGAGTTTTTTAGGCTTAACTCTTTCCAAGCCTTTTGTCATGGGGGTATTTTTCGAGGATATTAGGTACAGCCTTCCTACGAAATTGGCCGTTGTCCTCACACTTGATAATCCACAACCGTATATAGTAGTATTCTCAAGAGACGTATCCGGCTTGAATGAGCAATGCGCAAGCTTGCTTCTCCAACACAGTCAGTATGCCTTTTATTCAAAGTTGTCCCTTTATCATTCCTCCTCTCCCGAAGAGCAAACGGTGGTGACATTTTTACCGTCTTTATCACTCGGTTTCACGGAAGTAATGTAGTATGACAGACGTAACACACTGCTGATAAGTTTGCTGGAAACTCTTCGACAGCCCACGACCGGTTTCGATCTTCTTGAGGTTCATCAGGTAGGCGCAGATAACCAGATACTAAAGACTCAGCTTGATTCAATTGAGTCTAGTATCAAAAAAATTAGCATGCAAATGAGAGTATTTGGAGAAATCCGTTTAATTCGAGTTCAAGTAGAATATGAGCTTGAAGAAATCTCGGGGACTGCGCCTACCCAATGAGTCCAAAGAACGGAAAACCGGTCGCGAGCTGCCGAAGAGTTTTCAACAACCTTACGTCTATACAACGTACAGAGATATGTCAAATATCGTACCAAGTGAAACACGAGATAGCCTTGTGCAGCACATACAACTAGTGGCCATCATAAAGGAGAGACTCAGCTGGATTCAGTTGAGTCGCCCATCGAAACCATATGCAAATGATAGTAAATAGTGTGGCATTGTTGTAAGCATAGTCATACTAACTCGTTTGAAACCTTGTGTAATATTAAATCCTGGTTGTTCAGGTAGTTTCGTCGACAGCGGTGTACGTACTCTTCACAGTCCTTTCTGAACAGATCCGTCAACTAAAAACAATCACGCTGATTGTCACTCGATAATGAGGTTCGTTGCTTGCAAACAGTAGGTTGGTTACTGTCAGCTGAAAGGTTTTAAAACTATAAAAAGTAGACACGGTCAGTGTCTGCCATTCCGACCTCAATACCAGACTCTTTATTTGTTTTTCCTCATTGTTCAGGTCTATCTAGTTTCGGAACATCTCTAGCTATGAATCTCTCACCAAAGGCAAAGGACGCGTGCAACATTATTGCTGACCTGTATGTACCCCAGCAGAGAATTATCCTTGAAAAGCTCGTCCTTGAAGGTAAGTTTACAACCGTTAACTGAGCATGATATTGTGGAGATTAAGGTGTCATTTGAATCGAAAAAGAATTAATCTTATTTGCGCACAATCACTTCTATAGTGTTCTTAATCTAGTTTAACCGAAGTTGTTAAGCGGAGCACATTAAATGTTGACATCAGTGAGACTGCGACTTCACCTTCATCCTTTAAACTAAGAAAACTTCATTTGATCTTCACAAACGTAGATTTAAATCACGCAGAAAAATATCACATAAAATAGGAAGACGATTTCCAACTTTTGTCCACTATACAGTAGCGAGAAAATTCCAAGCTTGTACCACGTCACTGGGGATGTTACTCAGTTTGCGCTTTGAAAGGAAGCTATTCCCAGTTTTATTTGTCCACAATAGTCTACCTTTCTTTCATTCAAACGCTTGTATATCAAGGCGGATTCAATTTTTTAGAGATTTGTGTGAGAACTAGGGTAATGAACTGTCACTCAGTAGATTTATTCATGTCTGCTTCATGGCTTTTTTTTACTGGCAAAGCTATCAATACTCCTAGTATGTTCATTCGCTTTTCATTAAGGGACGGCGCGGGTTTTTCACTATTCGCTAAATCAATCTCAGTCGACCACTCTATGCCTTCACACTTACACATCAAATCATCCTACCGTCTGATCACCAGCCTTCAGTAGCTTAAATTATCACTTTCTTATTTATATTCCCTCTTTTCTTTCTCTCATTTCCTTGTCTAACCACCCTACTTGATAGTCAACGGCATTATCAATGTTAGTTCATCACTTTAATGTCTGATCACTCAAAGCTAGACGACTGCCGAAAACGATAATCCCTCAAGAGAGAATACAGCAGCCACTTTCATTGTTCTCCAGTCCCAAAAACGGTCAAACACTCCTAGTGAATGTACTATACTGTTCATCGGCGAGTTATTTTAGTTTGCAAATTAACCCTCATGTTTAGTCGTCATTTTCGCATTCAGTCACAGCGTCAAATAGTGACATGTCCACATAGTCCAGTGCGGCCTGACTCAATATCTGGTAGCATATAGTCGCCTGATCTAATGCCGCATTTTAGCCAGTTAATAGGTTCTTTTAATGTAACCTATTAGTTGTAGACTTATTTCCATTAGTTTTTGACCAATTAGTGATTGACTGGAAACCAGTTAACTCGTTCCTTGGTGGCATTAGCGAATTGAGTGTTTGGTGGGTTACCAGTTGACCAAATGAAGTTGACTAACTGAAGACTAGGCGAACCAAAGGTTTGGTGAACTATGGATTAGCTATGTTGGAGTTTGACAGATCAAATTTAGAAACTGAATTCGGCCAATCAAATGAAAACCCAAGCCGTCCTATCCAAGTATCTCACACTGGAACCTAATCAGCAGACCAAGTTTGGAATGACAAACAAGGATATATTTCACCATCAGTTTGAGAATAGATGTGGCAAAACATCACTGGACTGTCCTACTTTTTGAGTCTATAGAAATCATTTGGTTAGGCTTGCAGATGATGAGCAGAGTTCTGAAAGGAACAACAGCAGAAGACAAAGCGAGTAGACCAGACTGAGATTTCACAAAGGTGTGCCATTCACTGCGGAAGAAAGTCTCCACTCGATTCTTTCAGACGAAGATGGATAGGATAAAACGAATAAGCAATTATATTCTTAACAACAACAACAACAACAACAACAACAGTGAATAATTTGTCAACAATTTTAGACTAGTTTATTGTTCATGCGCATACCAAAAAGGTTTTTGCTTGGTTTTGGCACGTGTATCGAAATGTCTCGATAATCCGACTGTTATTGAGTGGAGAGAACTGTTCCTACATCCACCGGATAAGCACCACCCAGGACAAGGCGCAGTAGGCTGCTGCTCCATGACCGAGGCTTCCGCTATGAAATGCTCTAAAATTCTGATCCCTTGGCCTACCTTGAAGATCATGAAAATAGTTGGGAGCAATTCTGGGTGCTCATTAGTAGTCAGATTTCGAGCTGCTCAAACCAAGTGGAAACTGCTTGCATTTGAGATCTGTGAACTTTTGATATTCGAGTTAGGTGTGTGAATTCTGAATACGGAAACAAAGCGGCGGGATCCCGATATGGTCCTAGTCAACAGAAAACGCGTAGTGTAGTGCTGACTCGGGTCCGACCACTCCTGCTTGATAAGGACCAAATACCATCGAAGGAGAATGCTCCACGCAAAAGAGTGGTTTGTAATCTCCCCAAACCAGGGATCAGTGTGCTTCTTTACCTTATTTCCACTCACAAGTAACATCCGCATCGAACATCTCCAACGTACAGGCTGTTTGCTTCGGTCGCTCTAGGTACTTTCGGTCGCCTGTATATGGGACGAATACGCAGGAAAGCAAACAAGAGGAAAGCCCGACCAGAACGATGGGAAAAGGCGCTGGTTAAATCTGTTTCCGGTATGTATCAACCCGTTGAGTAAGAAAAACGTCCAGAATTTGTGAATTCGTCATTTCCGTCAATTTGATTGTGTTGTTTTTTTGAAAAGAAACACAAAATGCTCCGAAGCATTCATAACATCAAACATAAGGTCCTCGGTGCATTCCATACTGTTCGATGATACCATATTAGAAAATTCAGTCTGCGCGTAATAAACTCGAAACTGCAAACAAAAGAACTGATGAAACCCATTATGTAGGACTATGCCTAACAAAGATCTCCTTTAAAATTTTCGAAGAAGTGAAACTTCCATGAGTATGTGCGTGCAGATTCATATGAAAGGTATCTCTCCAAAAGAACAGCATAGTGTGATGCAATGATGTAAGCCACTAGATAATGGACATTAAGACAGGCTGAATTGGGACCATAACTCGTCACGAGTTAGCTTAAAAACTGCAAAACTTTGCGACCTAATGCTGAAGGACTGTGGCTGATTGTACGCATGTTGCGAATGGAGATCTGTCACGCTCAGAAAGCATTGATGAAATTCGCACAGATTACAACCCAGTCCCTTTTCTAGCGGTTTACGCCACAAACCAATAAAATGCCCTCCTTCTTCTGAATGACGGTCATGACACATGCTTGCTGTCATCCACTTGGCGCCATAAGACTTTTTCATCAAAACTTCGCCTATCTCTCTGATGAATTAACCAATGGATTTCAAATGGTCTTGTTGCGGACGTAAGACTAAATCTTAGTCCCTTGTATTTCTACCAGAACGTCCACGACGGAGTATACCGTCATTGCGAAAAGTACTTTGCATCTTTTTCATCCTATTGGGTATCTTCAGAGGTATGCTGTTCACGTGTTCTTTTAAGGACTCCTAACCTCTAATGATTTTCACAGCTTAACTCTGTCTCTGGAAAATTTCCTAACTGCAGGATATAGATTCATCGCTTCTCTACTCCTAGAGTGAGTACTGATCTAATGGGGGTCCACGAATGTTTTCGATATCTTTTGGATAAGCATATTTGTAACCAGCACAGAGTACTTGTCTGCACTATATGTAAAAAACTTTTCGAGCAATCGTTTTCTAATAAGCATACTCATCCAGTAAAACATTCAAGTTCACCAAGTTCTTGGGTGAAGCAACCGCTGGGTTCTGACCTCTCAAAAGGAGGCACAGAAGGCATGACATTAAGAGGGAACCGGTTAACCTGAGCTCACTTCTGACTCACGGAAAACCCTTGTTCAAAGAGACATTACGTTACTGAATTCACATGATTCACACACTTCGTCTGTATTAGAACTACCAGACAGAGTACAAGAGTAGAGTTATCCGACTCCAAGAAACGCTTCAATGGCAGAGATTGTTCTTCAAACAGTGCTATAAGAAAGATATTTGATTCATCTTCGTGAGACCAAATCTTGTGTTAGCACTGTTTTATTCCATGTTTACCTCCAAAGCGGATGGAAATTTCCTAAGTCTGTCACATAGTGCTCTGTCTCAGGAACAAGAACCAAGCAAGGATTATTACATAGCTACCGAGTTCCAACAAATATCTCCTTCTAAAGAACCGATCGTCCTGTAAGTACTGCACAAGTTTCGGATTCTTTATTTTGAGCCTTAACATGCAAATCCATCGAAAACTAGGTCGAAAAATGGGAATGTAACTTAGATTTTTTACATCCTTCTTTGGAGATATAAGTATTTTCCCCAAGGTTCGTACTCACAACCGTCCAATTATGTTGGGTACTTCAGCTTTAGGCTTCAGTTGTCTTATCAATCATGTGATTAATCATTAATGGCCCTGGTTTAATTAGCTGCCCAAAGAGAAAGCTGACCGTTTTTTCCTGTAGCCACGGAATCCGCATTTCTTAACTTCGTCGACATATAACTGAAAAAGAATGTTCTAGACTTACAGTTGCCTTCAATGGATCACAGAACTCGTGCATTTTGTTTGACGCGCATAACACTGAATGTTCTCTCCTCGCTGCAGATCAAGCAACTGACGAACAAATCCAGGTTCTGTTGCAGAATGCTTGCGATATTGTTGGCCTGGTCCATAAAAATATAGCGTGTCTTGTGGGTACGTCGTACACAGGGTCAGAGAAACAATCCAGTTCGCCGAATTTATCAAGATCCAAGCCACTACTCATCTATCCTTACGCTGAATACGGTAATTTGAAACAATACCTAAGGTCAACTTCCTTTGGATGTCCAGATCAGCATACTGGATTGGTAAGTTGTAACTGGTGCTAATCGAGCACTAGCATGTTTTCACATGTTTTGTTATTATTGTTAATATCACAATTCCAACAAATCAATTAGATCGACTTTGGAAAGAATACACCGAAGAGTGCCAGGCATTCAGTGACAAGATCGCACTTAGTTATTTAAATCGAAGTAGTTCAAGAATCGCAAACGTATGCTCAGTTCTCGAAAATAATTTCTCCTTACTGGTGGTCATGAGGTAGGTCTACTTAGACTGACTGGCAGATACGAGCTAGTAGAAATGGATTAGGCATCCACTGGACAGGTGGTAAGTTACTTTGAGAGTTAATCTGATGTCCAATCAACTGTTGGCTTAGCAGATATTCCATGAGGTACGATTACCACTAGAACCGAATAGTTCAACTGTTGACCAGTATATGGGATGAGTGGCTATATCAACAGCTAGTCAGGGAATATTTACCCTCGTGGACTTAGCACCACATAATTCCGAAATGTTACCGAGCGAATCCGGGGTAGTGGGCTGGCAAAGACACCAATAAAATCCACAATTATCGAGAACGAAGCGAACCCTAATTTCCCTCCTATCCAACCGAATCTTCCAAACGCAAAATGTACTCTGAGGCAAATGTACACCTAAACCTTGCTATTCCAAAATTGCAGAATTCCCAGCAATGTAAGGCTTTATTTACCGGGTATTGTAACTTCCAGGGGAATCTACACTTCTATACATATCTTTCGTGATCACGTAAAACACTGTCAGTAATCTAATGTCTAGACCATCACAAATAGGATACTTTCCACATCGCAAATTCAATAACTCATATGGAATAACATGAGGTGTTCAAGAAGAGCCCGGTTTGTTTCTGTACGCTGCATACATTAATGTCAGCCAGACATGGCGCCGAAACGTGTCGATTCAACCACCACAACTGGTAATATTGCCTCAGGGAAACGCATAGGGAACACAACTAATCAAAACCACCTACAGCTGCTGCATTGGGTATAGAGAAAATTTTATTGTTCTGCCAGGCTAAGATAAAAATCCGAGGTGCATTTTACAGTGGATTCATATTTGTTGTTGTTATGCGAATGGCGCGACGTTCTGTTGGCTTAGCCTTCTATCACTCGACCAAAGCTGGCCGATCAGCAGCATGATTCACTCAGTCCATGGATCGTCAATGCCTAATTTCTATTCGTTTCATCACTAACCATTCACATTATTCAAAAAGAGTAACCATCCGACGATTATATGCTAAGAATACCAGCTCAGATTCCCAGCTTAGCTGTTTGCTGAAAGCGGCAAGTCCTGAAGCAAAGTGAGTTGTTTGTGGTGTAATACCAGGTTTTTCAGTCTGCTATCCGGACGGAAAACGGTCTTGTCGGCAAACAGGGTGGAAAACACCTTCGTATTTTAAAAACCATATACAGTCAGTCGCCTCTTCAAACCATCCTGCTGCAATTGCTGAGCGTGTAGTCTACCAAGCCCTCGCTTTTGACTCTCTTTTGTTATTTTATGCACTGCAAACTTCGAAATTTTGCACGCAACTGAGCAATCTTCCGTAAATTCTTTTTGAAATCCATAGTCAATTTTTGGATGGCACCATACTCAGAAGCGTGATCAGTGGACACGCGTGGCTTGTTCGTCCTCGTCGCAAAGTTTAGTTGCCGGCTCGTCCGTATTTCACCATTAGTTTTGGGACAGTCTGCCTGTCAAGGGACGTAAGTCAGCGATGAGCACTTGTGTCGTAACCGTCCTCCTCATACATCATTATCTGCACCCGTCAGTCCAGTTCCGGATGAATCGGCTTATCACGGGCAATCGACATTAGGGGAACAACTCCGTCCTTTACCATAATCGTGTGGGCTGTTAGCTACGGCTGTTACTAAGCTACTTTGTCTTGAGACGGTTGCGGAGGCATCGATGTTGTCACTTTTGTCTAGTCCGGTATCCAACCCGGGCCAAGACCGTCAGTTGTAGCCAGGGTTGCACGAGCTTGTCATGTGACCACGAGTATTCACTGGCGTCTGGCCCACCTTCAACAGGCCTTGCCCTAGAACCCTTGTTGTAGCCAGTCGAACTGGCTAATGCACACGTTTGAGTATGAGCAAAACCCTGCCGTCTCAGTGCAGGCACTAAAGATGTTTGCCGCTGGGCTATCTATCGGCGGCCAGATTCTTCAGCGGTGGCTTTTACGAGGATGGAAATTTTTCGGAATAATTGTATACTTCGGCAAGATGTAGCGCCACTCACTTCTGGATCAAGCGGTTCACTTCACACAATCCGGTTTTAAATGCTGCCGCCGACTTCTTCGATAGAAAGCATAATTATCGTTTTTAAATAGTGAGGACCTCTTGAAGTTTCAACAGAGATTCGGAAGAGGCGCACTGCAGATGACCATAAAAAAAGATTGAGACAGGTATACAGTTCATTTCAACATGAATCGACCTCACATGCAGGATGCACTTCCAATTAAAACTCCAAAATCTGAAAAAACTGGGAATAATTCATGGCAGTGTTATCAGCCAAGAAGGCTCCCGTAAAACAATGTACTAATATCCGCTAGATAAGCTAAAGTTGTTTCCCCAATCCGGTCCCGTAGCCTTTCCTTGCGGCTTTGCAACTCACCTCCTACTTTTGAAGGTTCCCGTGTATGAAAGACCAAAAGTAAAAAGAACCATGCCCTCACTACTAGCCACTATTTCACCTGACAAAGCTGTCTTCTAATAAGCGAGCTGAAATATCAGTAGAAGTTGGGTTCATCCCGAGAAGTCTTACCTCCAAGGCAGCATGTGGACAGGTTTCTCTAACAACTTTTACTATGCACGACAACTAAACATCTTTCCGTGTTTTGCAAGGTGCAAAATTCTGAGACATTCGGAATCGCAATACGGAAATATGGAAATGCGTTGGAAGTGATCATACGACTTCACATCTAAAAATTCCGACACGCGATGATACCACGTATTCATGTTTCGTTGTGCTACGTTAGAGGGATATACCCTCGAATTGCACCAAGATTTACCAACTCTACGCAGGTGCTTCTGTTTTTAACACTTACAGTCAGTCTATCGCAGCTCCATCATCCCTGGTCATCATCATCATCATCATCATCAACAACAACAACATTATCATCATCACCACCTGTAGAAACCGTGTGCATGTTGTATAGTGCATATAGCTGTTACAGATTTGTTCACCGATGTTCTGGAAAGATGGCGTTGAATAGCTACGCATTGGATATAGTAGTTGACATAACTGACGCTGTAATCCAGGAGTGACATTGGACTTGACGCAAGGAAATGGGGATGGGAAACTATGTGTTGAAGGAAACCGTTTAAATGCATACATGCCAGTTGACATGAGACATGTATGTCATCATATGTAAGCATTAATTTGTCCCATCTCGGGGTCTCCATCCAGAGAGATGGCAAGTACCAGCACGGCTGAGTTCTCTGGTAATGGCATTTATACTTTGTAACCAAGTCAATGCTCAATCTTCCCTGGCTGGTTTGCACCCTCCGCGTGGTTGTGTGAAAAGAGCTACCCGATGAATTCGCTCGACTGGCGTACGGAGCACGTGACCAAGCTAGCACAACCTATGGGGAGTGAGCAGTTCATCTATCTTGGGTGAGTTGTTTCTTCCGAAAACCATTCGACGTACCACAGCAGTACTGATCCGATATTCCCACCAGACACAGACAATGTTCCGAAGACACCAATGGTCAAACAATGAACATTTTTTAACGTCCATAGCTCGTAGCGGTCATGTTCCTGACCGATATAGCAATATGGACCGCAACGCAGCACCATAACACAGCACCATAACGCAGAACCGTAAAATCAACCCTTGAAAGATAAGCTGATGTTACGTCTGCTCCACAGGTGACTCAGGTTCACAACAGCTGTTCTGGCTTCCCAAGTCAGGATGGAGATACTGTCTTTGGCCAAACAGCCGGGGCTGATACAGCCACCCAGGTAGACAAATTTGTCAACTAACTCACTCAGCTCATCCGCAAGCATGCAGTTAGAATTCGAGCCCATCCACAGTGTCTGACGATCCACAGGGTAAAGCCGGCTTTCAAGTCAAGAAAGATCACCAGTGTTGGTTGCTGATGGCATTGTCGGTTTTCCAGAACATGGCGGAGGGTGAAGAAGTGGTCGGTAAATCTTCTTGCAAGATGGAACCCAGCTTGGTTTCCACAGGTCTGTCTCTCCCGATGTTCAGTCACCATTCGAAAGATGAGACCAGACAGCAATTTTGTTGCCACAGCTACCAGCCTAATGCTAGGGTGGCTTTCACACAGTGTTAGCGTACCCTTCTTTTGGAGGGAGTTGGACACAAACCGTCCGGTCCTGTTCCTCCTCATGGTTCAGTAGAGAATATTTCGTGCTTTACTTCTTTCAATACGCATTTAAGGTTTACCATTCACTCACCCATGTGCAATGTTTCCAGGGAGTGTGCTGCAGGAGACCAGCTAAACTATCCACCGAATTGTTCGGTTGGTCTTTCTAATCAACGTTGTTGCGAGTAAACCACTGCAATTATCGTTTCAATGACAGTTGTCCTCCTTCGGTCAGCCTACCGTATTAAGTAACACCGGATACGGCTGTTTCCGGTGACAAAATCTCTCTACATCTACTGAGCTTTCACTATCCACCAAAGTTCTCGGCCTTTCTTTAAACCCATTAGTAGTTGGCTTTTGGGAGATTAACGTGCTCCATCGTACTCATTGCCTGCTGGTGTGGATTTCCCAGCATCATTCAGGACTAGCGATCTCGACGGTATCCAGGGTTCACCAAATCGTATCAGAAAAATCGGACGGATAGCAATGAACGCCACTAGCGTAGGCTACTTCACATTTTGTCATCCTTCATCCAGGTGCACGTTGCCATCATTGAGTTGGTTTACTGAAGAGTTGTTCAGCTAGCTCAAATTGATACTGTTGAGCCATGATAATCTTCCAAAGATGGTGAATTGGCATGCCTCTTGCCGACTTGCGACAGTCTGAGGGAAAGCGAATTGTCTTACTTTCTAGCACTATGGCGTGATGGTAATCAATTTATGGGCCTCAGAATGAAAGGCAGTCTTGAGTTTTGACTCTCCACTGGTGGGTGATAGCCACGTCGTCCAACTGGGTCGACGGTTGATTCGTACCTGGTGACCGCCAGTTTACGTGGTGCGACAGTATTGGTTGGAAATTCGTGCTGGTCAGAGACAGCTGATGATCAGCACACAACTGGAGGAGTCACTCTCCGTTGTATGTGCCCTCCACTTGATTCCATATAATGACTAGTAAAGTAACATTAGGATAAACAATCGCCGAACACGCTCAGATTAAATGCAAAAACAAGGGGACTATCGTCTCAAAACTTCCAAAATGTACGTAACTCTAAGCTCACTTACAAGTGAATCACGCAAGTCCCATTCAGTGGCTTAACACCATTATATGCATCCACCAAATGACGGTTGCAACAGACTCAACCTGACTTGTTCCTCAATGTATACCCCGATTATTATAGGGATTCACAGCAAGAAACCTGGTCACAATGGGCTTACAAATAATCAAAGCCCTTGAGTTTTTGCACGGAAGGAAAATTGTCCATAAAGATGTCGCTGCCAGAAACTGCATGTAAGTTGGATGCCTATTCGTTTGCTTCCCGCATCACATGGTTTTCATCAAATTACTTGACGACTAAGCTATCAGAATTGTTGAAGACAAAAAGTCTGACAAACAGTTGAGCTCCTTTAGGACTGCCTTGTTGAAGAAGTGGTACAGTTTCTCAGCTACTTAGCACACCATACTGCATTGATTTCCATCTATTTCGGTGGTATTTAATCACGTACGATCACCCCAAAAACTACTTGAGAGTGTCCACTAGTAGAAAAGTTTAAAAGAGATGCTCGTGGATAGTGAATCACATGCTTCCAGCCAGCTGCAAAATGGACACTACTTAACAGTAGTCTTCCGATATATTGACCACAAAACCCAGGATAAACAAACGAAAACTATGCCACGCTTAATTTTGCTCACCTGTTTTCGTAGTGCAATCCATCTTGCTGAACATCTGGCTGCTTTTTGAAGCTGGTTCCATATGGTAAGTAACCTTCTTCTTTCACAGTATGATCACAGCACTGTCATAGAATGATCAGCCGATGACTCGCTAAGAGTTATCAAGTGTTCTGACAATGTCAAGTCCTTCACGTCTGGGTTGCGGGTTGAATGGCTGAGCTCATCATGGGTAAGTTCAGGAAAGCACTTATCGGAGACGGCATCGCCTACTCAGCCTTAGAAGATAAAGTCCGTTGGAAAATTCGAAGTCGAGAAGGGGATTTGCCCCGAAGGGGTGCATTTTTAACGTTATGTTTTAACTAGCCGTTCTTAATCCGAAAATATCTTCAGGCTCTCCAAAAAAGACGCAACGAGCTAACTGGATGTGGTTTCAACTTGGATAGTGGTTGGTACAAAGAGACTCGTGGTCCCTGGAACATCGACAAGCTGGGTTTTGTTGACCTGAAAAGTAGGGACAGGATGACGTTGGAAGCAAAACTCAGTCATGGGCCTGTATGTTACCTCTTTGAAACGATACGCCAAGGATTTTTGCAGGTATCTTATGCTCCTCTGGTAACAAAGTATATCTCGGCTTGCAAGAGACCTAGAAGTTTACCAAGGAGACCTATTACTGCGTTCTTTGTCCATTCAGCAGCAGGTCCGACCGGCGACCTAGAAATCGGTGGACTCAGAGCTTCCAGCAGCTAATAGCTGGATCTTCGGTGCAACCACACACCAGAGCTGTTGTGAGCTGTGAATATTCCGGTTGCACTCACGAAAGAGAAGGTATAAATTATACGGGAAAGCCACAATCAGAGGTCGTGTTTTCATTCAGTTTCTCTGTCCACAGGTGCTGCTGTCACGGATGAAAAACATTGACCTGACATGAGTTTACATTTTTACGTGGCAACGCAACCACTATTGACTGAGCAGTTCCTTTTCTTGTATCTGCTTTCATGGGTCTGTTCGCATTAATTAAGTAATGTTCGGCGTCTGGGTAACCCATACAACAGTTTTATCCACAGCTATGAGCGAAAACGCACGTGTAAGGAATTCCTACACAATGATGCCTAAGTGCCGCAATGACACGTACGTGTACGAACCGTTGGTGTAGTAAGAAATATGAGTGTCTCTACAATTACCTGATTAGCGCTCAGCCGTCATGACCTGGCTAACATAGGCAACACCGACAAAACTAATAAGAAGCTTATTCCACGATAGCGATCAGGCAAAGGTGAATAGGTCAGGTCAAACGTGGGTTCGAATGGCTGCTGATGAGTAGGATGTGGTCGGATTCCTAGACCTTACGTCTTTAATAAAACTCATCAGGTGAGTGCAGAAGGAATCGGTCAAGCAACCAATCTGATGGCTCTAGGCTGTTAACTAAAGAAACTAGCTTACTTCGACCGGTTTTAGTTTGTAAATTTAAATTTGAAAGAACTGTTAAAAGAGAGTGGCACTTGCATGCTCTCTGTGAACTTACTAACTCCCGATAGTTCATTATTATTGCCTGTAAATAAACAACACCTGGATTAAAACGTTTTATAGGGTCTTTCGGGCCAGCCTATCCACCAAAAAGTTCATTTCATGTGCTGCATCTAACCGCTTGATTTCCATAACATTAAGGAAAACAAAATGTGCATATTACGAACCTTCCTTCTACAGTCCTCATAATTCTATTACGGCAGGACCGAAGAATCGGAGACTGCTGCGCACTTTCCCTTTTTAACAGAAAAACTGAATAATTACGCTTGATATAGATGAAATGGTTGTAAAAGTAGGATAAATAACCCTCCTTATGGCCAGTTCGATTGTGAAGTCCGTATGCTGGTTTACTTTCCACTGAGCCAGACCAAAACCGTAGCTATCCCGTTCATTTTCACCCACGTATGGAATAAACAACGCATTTGCGTTACTACCGATTAACGATCGTTTTTTCACCAAGCTTAATTCAGTGGGCAATAGGTATGTGGCACCATAATGCCAGTCGGTAATAGGCGCCACTTTTCTAAGGCGTCGGTCAGACTCTGACAAGAGCAGGACACCATGTGCGTGACGAATATAATCGCTATTCGGCGCAGTTCTGAAAAACTACTTGGGAATCAGGAATTCATTAACAACCCATTTTTATTCCGTTGTGGGATCTCGGTGAACGTTCCTAAGCTATGTCAAGCGTGGGTGTACAACTCGCCTTTTGAAAACAACCTACGAACCGCAATGCACCAACTAGAAAGAGGTTGACCAATTTACATGGAAAAGTGAGAAACTTACACTTTGTCGGTCATAACCCGACATTCCTCTCAACAGGGAATCAGCTTTTTCGACCTAACTGCAGGGAGTTTAAAAATCTTTGAGCAATCGAGATTTCTTCATTCAAATGTAGCCAAAAGTCCAAAAACTGATGTATAGCTGCCCTAATCTCGTTGAGAATGTTCACTAATGCGTACATTCGAAATTCTCCAGGTAGACTCGAACCCACGAGCCTCCGTTTGGCAACTGAACGAGACGCTATTCAACAATGAGTGGTCGATACTTCATCAACGGTCCAATGCTCATTGCTTCAGCGATGCAGTCAGTTACTATTTTAAGAGGTTAGATTTTAAGTGCTTGTTAAGTTTTACCGTGTTAAGCAGTAAAAAGTGTTCGGTTTTTTTACTCTATCTCGATAACTGAAACAAAGAGACCTGCTCTGACCAAGTCCTTTCAACCCTATACTCAACTAGGCTTGGACGAAACTTCCGTGTCTTGTTGAGTGATGCGGCTCTCAGTCGTGACCTTTTCCCGGAAGATTATCAATGCTTAGGTGATAATACAAACCGACCAATCAAATGGCTTGCGCTGGAAGCTCTTGTGGAGAGGAAATATACATCATCAACAGACATATGGGCAGCTGGAGTCACACTCTGGGAGCTGGTCACAAAATGTCAGCAGCCGTATGATTCGTTGGACGCGTTTGAAATGCTTCATATACTGCGAGCTGGTTATCGAATGTGCCAACCTCCGAATTGTCCCGATGACTTGTAAGTGTGAACTCATTCTTCTGAATGTAGGAATCTAGTCTTGGAAACCACTATATCTGAGGAAAAAATGTACTCCTGCGAAATGGATATGGTTGGAAAACCGTAGACAGCAAATCACACTGGATGGATATATAGCGGGTCTAGTGATGATGAGTGCACCAAACTTAGCAGCGTAAATGCTGTTTTAGTATTTATTGATCATGGCAACTTACTTTTTTTAAAGTTGGGCACTACTTGTTTATTGCACTAAAAGAATTCAATTGTATATCCTTTTGAACCGAAATCTCCACGGTCAGTTTGCAACTGGCTATCTCGTAAGTCAGACAAACATGCTATTCGTGCTATATGTACCAAGCAGCCAATAAGGTCACGTTTGGGGTGTTGAAGCTATGACAATGTCGGTGCCGCCCAGTCCACGTGCTCCTGCAAAAAGTCGCCCTTTGGATGGACCCACTTGGCTCTGTCTACATCTTCACATCTCAAAATGCTGGCGTTATCAACTCTTTTTCCAAAGTGCACCACTAGAGTACAGGATGAGCTCGGTTGAAGTTCTCTGGAATTCGGGGTGCATTTCCACCGGTTCCTACAACTCCTACGATATCATCCACATGCCGGCCTAAGGCTGCAGAATTCTCATGAATTTTCACCTTTGCTTAAGACCTCAAAATGAACGATCCGTGAAATATTCCATCAGAATGGACATCAATCTCACGGTAAAAAACCTAGTTCAAGTTTTATTTATTTCACATCTTTTCTGTAGTATGCACCTGAAGAGACACGGAACGGCAACAGTTCTTTTCTCAGTGCCGTATTCAAGTTCACCCACGTACGTCCGTTGAGCGCAACATGTACAGATCACCTGAGCTCAGGTCCAGGATAAGTATCGGAAATAAGTCAACACCAAGACATCCTGTCAAAATCTGTGTCTGTTCGCCTACTGTCTAGGCTAGAAAGAGCGTGTTATTAGTTCCTACATTGTTCTTATTCCATAAGTAAGGTCATCCTCAGTGTCATCACCACGAATAACGGGCGCATTGACCACATGTCATTGAGAGCCACAGTCACACTGATATTTTTCAAACCCTCATTCCGAAAATAAGGGGGATGCAGTGGGAGAAGTGGAACCATGCCGAAACATGCAATTCATCTCTAGACATTGGATCATTCTGATATGATGTTGAAAAGAACAGCACAGAAGTCGATTAGCAGCCGTACGTCGCAGCTTCTATAGCCAAGCACACAAAGGGTAAAACGGACATTAAATGATGTCGCAAACTGTGCTTCAAACATTTCGCGATCCCTACACGCCCCTCTGCTAAACCCCCAGTTTATTCATTGTCTGTTTGTAAAATTTTCGAGTAAGCATCCTTCCAGACCTCATGATCATCCGTTCAGTCACCGGAGGCGGTAACAAATACGATTCGAGCCTCTCATAACCGTGTATTGACCTCAGCGAATACACTAAAACATGAGTTACTACGGCTTCCATGGTAGAGCAGACGCTGCGAAACATACAGCACCAGTTTGCAACGCGAGGTATATATTCAAGATCGCCTATTCATGATCACCTATATTCATGATCACGTGTGGATGCAAACCACACGACGGAGCAAACGGTTTTATTCACTTCTTCGGGGAGGCTCCACAGTGCCCGAACACGAACAAGAATATCCTTCAAAATACTGCAGAGTCATGGGAAAACAGACGAGCGTGCAACATTTCCTCGGGTCAGCAGGGATTAGGTGCTAGTATCGCACCAGTCTCGTTTCCGAAGCACTTTGTGTTTACCCACATAACCCACACAGTATTTTTTTCATTACTCACAACCCTCACGGTGAGCTTAACCTTCTTGCGGGAATCTAAGTCGCTATCTTCCCATGCACCTCCCATGCCCTTTCCACTAAAGGGATTCTACCAACCTGACACATCGGACAACGTGTATCTGCTAATTGTGGCCTCTGTATCTTCTCCGTACCTAATCGTCGTACCATGTGATTGAAATGTCATTTCGTATCGTATATCGTATCATGAAGCTAGAATCTCATTAATCAACTTCACAGTGTGGCTACCACCTACGCACTGTTGAAATATTCGGCCCAGCATATCACGGTCGGAGACAGAAGAAAAATGACACTCAGGTTACCTCCAAGCAGGTGTCAACGAAGGTTTCATGCAGCTGAAATTATAGAGGTGCGTGTCGAGATAGTGGCTACACAGGACATACTAAATAGTATTGTAAGCTGAAGACCTGGAAATGGAACGTTCGAGATTGCAGCTGGTAAACTGAAGCTCTGTCCAGCAACGGATCTACTGGGAGTCATGCGATTTCCGGTTTGATTCGTGCCTTTAGTCAGATGGTCAATGAGTACGGTTTTCTATTTTACTAGATGGGTGGTTTCAAATTGCTTTTTGCCGTATGGGATAACCAGAAACGCGCAGTCCGACAGCACGAGAAAGCGCACACACCAACACAGAAGCGTGAGTTAGAACTACCCATTGAAGCAAATGTGATGGGTTCCAATGACTATAATCTGGAAGTGTATTTTGTGCGACATAACAAGACTGCACAGTGTATACAGTGAAGGGCCGATCAGGACAGAACTTAAATCGTCATTCAAACGCGCAACCTATCGTTCGATGGACTACCATATTTGAGCGTTTTGTGCACAATACTGGCGAATAGTGTGCTTGACAGCTTAACGTGTCCGAACCGAAATATTTATATAGTGTCAATGAAACCTTTAGAGTCCACAGGTTGAACTAACACACCCACAATATTTACTCTCAAGTAGAAGGTACACATAGATACATACATACATACATAGATACATACTCTAGGAGGCGAAATAAACACAACTACACTACCGTCACAGTCTTTACTCCACTCACTTATACAAAAAGTGAGGGAGTGGAGCGTAGCGCAGTTTTCACAACTATTTTACTTGGAGATACTCCAGACTCCTTAGATGGATGAACGGTCTGTCCAGCTAAACTGGCCTTTTTATGTGATGCACCAACCCAGTTGCTGGTTTCTGGTCTCAGAAAATCTCAAACCTGACCAAAAACAGTGTGACGTTGGATTGAGTGTTAGCCAGTTCGGTGAGCTGGGCAATTTGATCGCAGACGTTTTCATGCCAGACCGTGTTACCCCATTAGTACGTGCAGGCTATTCACTCACCCGGACACCGATTTGTCGTGCTTTGATGTTGGCTTGCTGGTCGGTAAGTGGGTAAACTTTTGCGCTTGACCTCAACGGTCCCCAGTGTTGCCTTCTTTCGTTTGTATCCGTTGTACACAGTCTCTGTATGTTGCTTTGAAGGTTTCTTCTGGTTCAGTATTGCGACTGATTTTTTGATTATCCACTTGTGGTAGGGTACAGCTGAACGGGATAGGCCCAAGCATTTTATGCAAAAAAATCCAACTACTGATGCATACAGTGAGATGTTCGTTAACTTTAATTGGAATAGTACCGGCGAGGGATCACCTAATACACAATGTACGTATAAGCATAACAAATAACGTGATCGAATTTCCGTGCTAAAACGCCTGAGTGCTCTCGCATCCAACCTACTACAGTAAATATAGGTTCTGAACAATAATTCTGAGTCTCGCTCGGTCTCCATTAACAGGTCCGTGTACCACTGGCAGCAAAACGTGTATGGGGCTGATGGTGGCGAATCCTGGCCCTCTGATTGGCTAACAGCCCAATCCTTCACGAAATATGATCGGTTGAAATAAATCCGATATCAGAAATTATTGTTTTCACTTTAAGTATGCGGAAAGCTATCTTCCCTTGTCTACAAGAATTACGGCCATCCATTATTGGTTAAAACTGGTTGTCTAAACACTTCTTTTAGGGGTTGTTTCGTTTTGCACACTCGTAAGTGTACCTAGTTTGGGCCGATTTCAATGTTGATTTTGTCGCGGACTATCGTCCCTCATGCAACTCCCTCTCTTATCTCGCATTTCCGCTTGTCAAGACTTTCAAATCCTGTTAAATTTATCACCCTTGATCCTCGTGTACGGAAACGGGCGCCCATGTCCCCTGATAGCTACAGTGTGTTGCTTCATCCGTTTACAGTTTCTTTCAGTTGACCTAACGTAATATTTGCTGAAATCCATGTATTTACTTCGGTACATAACATTTTCACTTTGTTTTTCGTCAACTTGGTCGTATAGTTTTGAAAGAAATTTCCTCAAAGTAGCGGTTGGTTTGTGGACTACTGCAACTCTTTTTCGTTTCACCAGCCTCACTGTGAGTTTAGTCATATCCTTGATGTATGACAAGACAATGCGTTTGTTTCTTTGTTCAAGTTACCGTTAGGATACCCTTTTCTTCAAGTTAATCTTAAAACAGCTTTGTGTCTATCCATTACTTTGTATCTTGAAGACTATCCAGAATCACAGAACCCAATATCCGTCTAATGGGGCCGAAATGAATGAGTACTCCTCCACGAAGGGTCAAACTGTTCATCACACTTGCAACAAATAACCCGACCTGATCCTAGATGCTGAACTGTATCGACAAAGCGGAGCCTGGAATAACCACCTAATGAGACTAGCACTAAGATTGTCCAACTACGTTTACAGAATCTCGATGAGCTGCTTCCCACGACACAATCGATATGGTCGGATTCTGGAAACAACGGGGCGCTAAGCATCTGACTAGACTCCGAAATCATGGAGACCTACATTTGTAAACAAACGCCCCTTCGTGTTGCCTTACCCTATCCTGTTCTCATGCATTAAACCTGCAAACCAGTCTTATCGGTTGTCAGCTTGTGTACGAATCCCTATTTCCTCTACTTTCAGATGGACTATAATAACGACTTGCTGGAAGATGCCTCCAAACTGCAGACCAGACAGTAAACAGCTGATCAATGACCTTGAGGGTTTTCAACAAGCTGTTAATAACTACCTCTGATTTGATTTTCTGCCACTTCTTTCTCAACTTTTTTGGACTACGCACGGGGGGGAATAAACGATCAATGGAGACTTGAGTCCATTCATCTCAATGACAATGCAAACACTGCTCAGCCAGATTGCGTAAAAAAGTGTTGGTCGGATTCATTAAAGTCATCTCTAATGTAGCTCGCTTCCTCCCGTTTCTAGGAAAATGAATGCTAGGACCTTGTTACTGTTGATAGTTTCCGAACCACGTAGCATGCAATCAACTGTGTATTTCACCAAAAATGTATAGTCAACAAATCATCAAGCGCCATATAATGCGCCGAAAAATGCTCAGGCTTGTTAAATCTGAAACTCTAAAGTTTACCACCCTTATTAGACGGCTGCACATTTTAACAATACAGTGGTAGGATAACGCAAGGAGTATCCACCATTTCTACATATAATCCGATAGTTTCAGACTTTTACTAGAATAACCTAAATTTAACGGTAAAAGTTTACGAAGTTCTGTTTGTCTTCACAAAATTTCCGAAATGTCGAAGTGAAATGGGCTTCATGGGGAAAATGCGATGAATCTACGACACTAAATTTTCCACTAAGTGTTTTCGTATTCGGCTGATTGCTGTTTCCATAGCTTCCCAGGCTCTGAATGTAAGCCAATCCGTGATCCCGATCATGAAGTGCAATTGAGGTACGTGGAACAGTCCGCATTAGTGTGGATCTGTCGCACACACAGTCTCTTGAATTAAAGTGCATCTTCCCCAAATACAACGGTGCTAAGATTGCCATAAAAATCGGCTACGTGTACAGCTACAGTGGTGCACTGAAAATAAGACCTACTTGAACAAAATGCCGAAAAAAGAATACAATTGGTACCAAAGAACAATACTGGTGACTTAAGAACAAGTTGGATTTGTCAGAGAGGAAAAAGTACTTTTGTGACAGAATTTATAATATGGCTTTCGTACAATCATATTTACAGATTACCTAAGTTCCGACGTTTTGCTTTGATATCGGTTGCTTTGAAAAAATCCACTTTTTCGGTCGATGAATGTAACATTGTGTGAACCGGAACGCAATACGGATTACGCAGTCTTGAGCTGCAGAACACATAGAGCATAACCATATTTTCCCGTTCAGTCACGCCGCTACGACGGCATCGACACTAGAGCCCACTTCGAAATGTGTTACGATCATTTTCATATAGCGACTACCCGCATACGTTGCTATCAGGGTCAGCTCAACAGCAAAAGTCCTAAGCTGCTTTCTGAGGCATGATACTCCTGTTAAACCTTTGTGATTTTACAGCCCGAAGTTGTTTTCGTGACAACTCAACAAAATATAGCGTTACACATGCACTACAAGTTTCATCGCGATCGGTTGCACGGTTTACGTGTTGAAGATGGGAACTACCCGACCGACCGCGCACTGGTGTCTGCTCGAATGGTGAAAGAACTTTGCAACCTAATTTCAAAGCTCGGCGAACAGATATACAAGGAGCGCATCTTTGGTTCGAGGATACAAATAGGGGTTTAGTTCACAGTGGATCTACTTGTTCCTTTTCATGCGTTATTCGGATGTTTCACAGCTAACTGCCGAACTGTTTATTTTACCGAGTCCTGTTGGACTACTGACGAACAACTCATGACCTCGAGTTCACGCTGCCGGTTCATCACCGAATAATCCGGATAAATTGCAGGAGATTGGACGACACACAACCCTATCCTTGAAGATGTAATAGAAAAACAAGTGCTGCAGAGGGAAGGCAATGTTCAGAAAAATGTAGCACTAAGATAAACACGACTTTTTATTCCTGAAAACCTTCAATCTGTGAAACTTGCGGCTCGGAAACCTCTAGCATTCGGATATCTTTATATACGCAGCATTTGGACTTCTGGAAATTTCTTATACATTATTTAAGGTACGGTCACCGATGCGTTGGCTTTGTTGGTTTAACCGTGAACTTTAAATGACAGCTAAACCCCTGTATGTATTACTGGTGTACTGCTGTCAACGACGATGATGACAGTTTTATCAGAGCAATCAAACGAATTGTCTCCAGGGGCCGTCGTAGAGCCTAATTCATCGCTTAGAGCAACGGTCGGCCTTTCAGAATAACTGTAACATCTTTAGACGCAAGAGGCCATCAAAACTGATCGAATCAACCAATGTGCCCACTGTTATATTGTGATAAGCTTGATCAAGTCAGAATGCCAATATGGAATATGGTAGTTGGGTCCGTTTTCATCCCTAACACATTTTCATATTCAGACTGAAAGACTGGTCTCGGTAGCACATACGGAGGAATGATAGCACCACCAGGAGAGGATAATGTTTTTCTTAACATTTCAGATGGCACACCAAAAAAAGACCATTTTACGTCTAGGTATCTGCGCTCGAGCCCGGGCTCTATTCACTTGTGTGAAGAGTTTGGAAAATATATGCACATGCGCCGTTAGAGCGCTTTTAGAATCAACTTGACCAGGGAATCTGACCGAGTTCGGTCAACCGACCAGCCAGAAACAAATGGTACACTTTCCCCCGGAGTCCTCGTAGTAAGCCATAAAAACAACCAAAAGCGTTGACACAAGTCTCCACTACTGGATCGGACGAGGGTGACTGCAACCGATTGGTCGTAGTTTCGTCCGCTGAATTTTGTCCCATGCTCTGGGACTGGTGCTGCTAGAAAAACGTAGCTGCAAACAAGTTCATACATCAAAAAACCTTCGTATCGTTGGATTCCTCTCACTTTCCACCATATTTTACCACTATAGGCATACGACGTTTAAGACCAGTGACTCAGGAAATTATGGTCGAAAGATTCGGTCCACAACCATTTCTAATCAAGGCTGACAATCCGTGCTCTAAGTCGACCACCTATTGCTATAGTAGTGTATCGAAAGGGTTTTAAGTTCTTTATCCGAGAGTACGCAAAAATGGCACTTCCTGTTTGATGCCTTCAATGTAGGTACTGAAATGCTTTGCAGTCGGAAACGACCGCAATTAGTCGCACTGGTACTTCTTACGGAACGCTGTTATTTCTGTAGAAAGACTGGCCCAGTAAGAAAGTCTGTACACATGCTACAAACATTTCAGAATGCATAGTCGCGGAGTATTTCCGAGCCAAACAGAATGTTTTGATAGACCTCAGTATTTGGATACAACCTGAGTGGATGGATTATCTACTAAATTGGTTGTACATGACTTTCAAGATCTTATACACTTTGCCCATTCTAGACAGTGCACTTTTACACTAAAGGTTTGGTTAGCACAGTGAAGTGAGTTTGACACATACTTGTCAAATCCAATCGCAGTACACGATCAACTGTACACGCTGCCGACATTCCAGTTTAACAGAATGGGCAGTTTGTCGCCACCTGGAGCGGTACACAGAACAAGGGAGAACTAGTGTGACGGACTATTGGAAATTGAGAAAAGAAAACAACACAAAAGGATGAACATTGATGTTTTCGAGATGTCGTCGTCAGGTCAATGGGTGTCTGGCGGTAGTGACCTGACTAAGATGTAAGCGGTTTTGTGTTCTTGATAACATTCAATCAATACGGAAGTCCTGTATATTTGAAAATAGAAAGCACCGCTTTGAATCGAAGTGAACACGGAGTTCAACCGAGCAGCTTCGGACTACATATATTGAACTAGAACACTAGAACAATATAGTCCAATCTCGACGGCAGACCTCGCCAGGATTTCTAGATTTTGGAGCACAGTTAAAACAAGTGCTGGAAGAGTAACTAAGGACAATGACCCTCGGTAATACATAGGCGGCAGTACTTCACACTCCCCTGCTTCATTTTGGCGTCGCGGTACGATGAAAAATTTGAAGCGAAGAAGCGTTGAGATATCGACAAAATAGGTTGAAAGATCGATCGAGGCATGCGAAGCACCAGTTTCAGTGTCATCACTCAACCTCCAAGTCTGATTTGAGGTCGCAGAAAAAAACAGTGAACTGGCTATTTGAAGTACATGATCAAATATCGGTTACAGAACATGTAACCAACTTCATCCCTTGAGGACTTTTCTGGAGGGTTTGTTGTGTTACAATTGCATCATGACAGAAAACCACATATTTAGGGTACACGAGCAACAGTAGTTTTGAATTGTGACAGGAACAGTCTTGTCGGCTTTAGAGCAAACCTTGTCCAGTTGACGACTAGAAAGAGTAATAGAACGCTTGAGCTCATTTCTTGGCTTAGCCCGTGCGTTGAAATTGCCATGAAATGCTTACCTGAGCAGTCAAGTACCACTGCCAACATTTTCACAAGCCTGACAATTACCAAGATGATAAGGTTGGACCCAAAGATGTCAAATATGAAGTGGAATGTGTTTTTCGGGACTAACTACACTCAGATTCAGAAAAACAAAAGCACTCTTTGAAAACAAGTCCCAATACTTCACCAAAAATCCTTCTTTTTGTTGTTGCTAAGGCTGGTCCTTGGAGAAGACTGCTCTCCTAACTTACTCCCCAGTGTAAGCGCCTTGACAATTTCAGATTCAAGTGTTCCTAGATTGGGGTTCACTGTATTTGTTTTTCTGAGACCCTACGTGGGTTTCTCATGCCACTTAACCTGCTTGCTGAACGTATCAACAAGTCGTTTACAGTGACTAACAAGCCGATTCGTCTATGAGTAAAAAGGCATCACCCATCTGTGAAGTACTAATTTATATTCACATGACCGAAATGAACCGGCACAGTCTATCTCAATCTCCTCGTTTCCGTCTACTCTTTTTTCGTTTCGGCTCACCGTCCATTGCCTCGTCATTGACAGGTTCCAATTGGTTCCAGAGCTCGTCAAACTCCTCCTCGCTTTCGCTTGCTTCTTCCGCATTCACATCGCCTTTTCCATCCGCTTCTGCTTTCTCTACTGTCTGTCCAGATAGCCGTTCCACAGCACTAAAGTCAGCACTATCACTGATTAGGAATGAAGTGATGGGGAGCTTGGCATACAGCTGAAAAGGAAAGAAAACAGTGGTCTCACCTGAAAACAACTCGGTTGCAATTCTTATTGGGGGAAATAGTGAGAGTCGATGTTTACAGACCCACAAGGTAGTAAACAGCCACACGAAGCGTTTAGAAAAAACAAGTGTGAGAGGTGGTCACTAGCATTGCCAACAGCGACGTTCTTCGGAGAAAGGAACGAGTAGATGGTGGTTTAGAGCAATGTTCTATAAAATAACACTAGTTATATATAAGGAACTGATTGGTTGTGGCGGAACCAACAATCCATGGACTGCGCCAAATACTCTCATTTACACATTAATTTGGTTTCAGGGGAGATTCAAATGAATCCAGCTGAATCTTTCGTTTATAATGTATGCAAATGACAGCATCTGAATTCCGTCCAATTTGGGTTTAGGCAGAACATAAGGTTGACAGAGACTCGGAGAAGGCGTCTACCTGATGAGCTCCAAGAAAAGCGAAAGCGGTCGTGGGTTGTTGAAGAGTTTTCAATCACCTTATGAGTAGTTTGTTACGTCTATAGAATGTGTTGCGATATCTCGAATACCGTACCAACTGAAACATGAAGCCACTTGGTGTAGCACATTCAGTTGAAGAACATCGTAAACGAGATATTCGGCTGGATTTCGGGTGGTTCTCGTGAGAACCAAACGAGTATGCAAATAAGTTTTTGTTGAAAAACAAACCCTTATTAAATTCAAGGGATCCGTTACACATTGCTGCTTTCAACGTCCGTATTCTGTATCAAATTGGCCAACAAGTAGCTCTTGCTCGGAACTTGTCCCCTGTTGCGATCGATGCATGTTGCATCTCCGAAACACGTGTATAAGACCCCAGCTCGGTCACTCATATCGAACCCAGATTTCTCGCACTTTACTCTTCGGGTGTCTAGTGATCCTGATGCAAAGGCTCGTGGTATCTACGGCCTGGAAGTTGTGTTTAGCTCCGGGGCTGAATGCGCCTTACTGGACTGGATTCCAGTAAACAGTCTTTGTACTGTTAAGTTGACCGACTGATCGGTTCAATCAAGATCAATGCATCTCGACGTGGTAAACGGTGTTTGTTTGTTGTCATCATATGTTCCGGCAGACTGCAGCTCTGAGTCTGAGAAAGACAGCTTCTAGCTTGATCTGTTACGGTTATTCCGGTCAGCGGGAAGAACAGATATCGTGATTCTGACAGGTGATACGAATGCCTGGGTTGGCCGACTAAGTCCTGATGAAGCCCATCTAGGCGGCCGATTCAGGGTTGACGCTCACCGCACAGATAAATGACCAAAGTTTACGAAAACGGATATGCGTTGTGAGCAGCATGACCGAAATCTGCAA
Source organism: Opisthorchis felineus (assembly GCA_004794785.1). Classification (NCBI taxonomy): domain Eukaryota; kingdom Metazoa; phylum Platyhelminthes; class Trematoda; order Opisthorchiida; family Opisthorchiidae; genus Opisthorchis; species Opisthorchis felineus. The sequence goes on along the minus strand of SJOL01007819.1, from coordinate 655,119 downwards.
AAATTGAAGGCGATTGTGAAGTACATAACAAATAAACATCCGACTCCTGCAAGCCATATAGAAGAACTGAACAAAATACTCCACTACAGGTAGCTTTCAACCCGCTTTGAGCTTAAAAGGCGAGTGTGGGCGTGCGAATTGTATTCAGTTTTTCCTCTGCTTGACCGATATTCTCTATGCATGCAGAACGTGCGTAGTTGTTTGAAAACAAGTATTTTTTAGAAAATCAATGTAACCCGTGGAGTAATACAAGCCTAAAATCGATTTTTAAAGAGCACAGTTTGAAAACATAAATTAATCAACCAACCTTTGCTAGTCGATCACCCGTGTCACGATTATATATCCGCAAATAACGATCCAGAGATGAAGCTATCAAGACTGGCTGCGATTCAAATAAGGCTGTTGGGGTGGCAACAGGAGAATTCGCAAAACCAGCTCCCCCACAAGCCAGCCCAGTAATGCTCCCAGATGCACCAGGAAGAGTACACACGCCAACAGGAGGTTCCGGAGCGCGGGCACCGCGACTCTTAATCTGACCAGGGCAAAGTGGGGATTCATCATCATCACCATCCGCCACCATGATAGATTCCTTGGGAAGACGCAAATCGAGGAAACACAAGTCTCCTATCGCATTGCCGGCAACTATTCGGACACCAATTCCTGGAGCTTCAGTGAACGCCAATCCACGGGTAATTGGCCTGGTAACAGCCAAATCGGGGAGAATGGCTCCATGTGAGCAAGTTCCAACTTTTACTTTACCATACTTCCGGCTCGTCCTCCATGCATGGCGGGAAACCGGTCGTCTTTGGCCACAGCGAATATCGTAAAGGCATATCTTTGGACAAGACAAGGGTGAAAAAGCCCCCAACTTACAATCATGTAGTCGGCTCGACAAATTCAATCAGAAAGGCGCCTACTATTATTACCATTATTATTACTACGGAGCATTAGTTTCGCTGCTCTAGAGGACGAAGAAAATATGCCGAAAAAATAGACATGAATGACTAGCAGAAGAATGAAGGAGCTGAAACCGTATGAAGGGGAGCGTCGAATGAAAACAGGTACATGTTCACAGATAAGGAAACTTCATCAGCCCACAGAGATATAATTCACTCTGCGAAGCATTTGCCTTTCTAAAACCAAAACGGAACCAAAACGTCGAAGCCTATCACCTAGTAGTGTTAAAGGCATGAAGTAGACGACTAAAGTGTAAACAATGTCCAGGTGGATAGAATTATATAAACATTCCTCCATGCACATTTTAGTCGCCGCGTACAATAATCAGCCCGAGAAAACAACTGTTCTTTATCTTGTAATTCCAAATTAGTTCAGATGCGTGTCTCACAAGATTACCCAAGAGACTTTAGCAAGTTCGCCAACCGAATCCGCCGACTATTCTGAGCTGGTCCCACGCGACCCTAAAACAACTTTGACAGGTAAAAAACATGTGGCCGTTAGACAATAGAACTCCAGCTTCGTATAGCAGAAGTTACACAAATTGTGCAGGAAAAGCGCAGTAAAGGGAGTATCCCATGGAAGAACTGTTCTACTATGAAAACCAATGACACCTCAGAATGAAAGGCTAATGCGTCAGATTCGAATAGCAACAAAGCAAGGCTTATAATATGATTGTAGTTCAGAAATTGCCTCAACATAACTAGAGATTTTCCGCATCTGCATAAGTTCACTCAGACTCCATTTAAGTAGGCGCCTTTGTTACACTGAAAACGTGCTACCAGATTGGACGTGGCTACGTAAAATAGAAGTTGACGTTGAACGTTGTATGTTACCAACATGCTGTTGACGGAAATTCTCAGGGAACAAGAGTTAAAACGTACGATATTTGTTCACTAAGTAAACATATCCACAGCATGTCTTTCTCATCTTTGGGTGCATATTCAATTCAGGGCCAGGACGTCGTTCTCATAGGCACAACCCAAATTGGTCCAACATTACCACCAGGAAATCACAAACCCAAGTGATTCCGCAGAAAAATAAAAGTATGCAGTCCAGCCGTGATCCCCTTTCCATGCACACCTGCCATGCAATCCGGTTGCCCAACCCTAGACAGGAGTAGTCCAGATGTCGGGGTTAGGTTCGAATCACGGACTTTTCGGTCAGTAAGTTCGCGTGTTAACCACTGAGCTATCTCGAGCTAAACGACAGGGATTGATACAAGCTCAATAACCAAGCATCATGCTAGCTAGGAAACTATGCACATTTTTGAATTAATTTTCTAGAACAACGAATACGACATGTAGTGTTATGGCGTCAATCAGTGCAGTCGGTCAATCGACAAAACAATCTTACTCATTCAGATTGACAGACTAATCACAACCATGCGTGGATGCCCGAAGACATCATAAGAGCTCCCGACGACAGAACATCTGTGCATCGTGTACTAGGACATTCGAAGTGCTACCCTTGCAACTTTTCGAAAAGAGTTGTGCTGCAACCAAGCAATTAGGATAAGTATCTATGCTTTGCTGAATGGTTCCACAAGATGAATACACGAGAATCAACAACGACCAAAAAATTCTACACGAGTTTGCGGTGTTTTAGCCCATTTATGGAATAAATACTAAGTACCGTGAGCGCTGATCATGTACAGAGGCTCATAATAACTGTTGTCACAAAAACCGAATACGGTCTAAAATCTTTAGAGATGCAGTCTATTTTCACACGCTCTTGATTGTTCAATGATTGCTAATTTCCGGCGACCAACTGCTGCAAGTTTCTGTTAGTCTCATCAGTACTAGGTCGGAAACCCACCCCAGGGGAAAAACATAGGGTTAATGTTAGCTGGAAAGTGGTACCTCATAGGAAGATAATTCAGCAATGGGAAATACGGTCAGGCAAAGTGGGGGCGGACAGTCTAGCCTCTAATCGACTTCGGTACTGACATCATGAAGAAATGGATAATGTCGAAATAGGGTGAGGCTTCTTGAAATGGAAATATTCCAAATGTGTATGTCTAAAATGTTTTACTGGATTTGCGTGATTTTATCTGCCAATAAAAATTGCTTGACAATCTAGAGACTTATGAGATGGCTTAATCAGAGCTTCCTTTGAGTGAATGTTTCAAATTAAATAGAACCAGACATGTTACTAATGCCTGTGAAGTTATATTCTGTCCGTATATAACCAGTTCAATTCAGTGCCTTTCAACCACCCCACCACTGCAAACTTCTCATCGTTTTGGATGACCTGGCCGCCGCGCTCTCATACGGACATAAGTAAATAAATATTTACCCCAAGGACATCATGGATAGGAAACCCGTAATAGCAGTAGCCTTCTGCGACAATCTGTACACGAGCCTAATCGGACTGTGATTACTAATGGTGAGCCAGCTAAAATTCACTCTGTGAGTGGTGGAGGAGACTGGACCACGCAAAGAAAACATTGCAGGATTCGGTTGCCTATCTGAAGCTACTATTGAATACGAACAGTTCGTAGTTCTCAGCCCATGAAGACGTCCGAAGTGAATTTCTGTGGTCCAGAAGAAACCATGTGTAACAAACTGAGCATGCTATAAATGGGGTTCTCGGGTGGTTCTTGACTTCAACTCACTTATGGCATTGTCTACAGGTTTCAACTGTATAACTGCCCTGATTCAAGCTGTGATCATTTTGAAACTCTCCGAGTTAGCAAACTATTCCTTTCGATTGCCTTCCGGTCTTATTCCTCAAAGTTATCTCGAATTACGGCCAGCTAAGATCGAGCTGTTCATGGAAAAACATTTCGTTCACAATGGGAAGAGGTGTACAAATCTCATGACAGGCAACTAGGAAACATGAGGTCGACCCATATTGTTCATAATTTCTATCTGTGTGAATAAACCCAAACCATGAAAACGGAATATGCACCATTTGAAAGCACGGACTGGCGTTATCAAGGATAAAACAGTGACATCTGAGTAGAATTCGCCAGAGGGTCGGATGGCCGAAGTACTGAACCGAATTAGTTTGAGAATCAAATGAACGAATGAGAAAAGATTGACATAAACCTAAGGCGTAACCAGAATGATGAGCTAACCTCCTTCTGAGTCCCACCTGGTAGGGCTAATACATTTTTGCGACGCACGACTCGTGCTTACAAAATGTGCAGTAGCTATTTTGATTATGGTATTCGGATTTGGTAATTCAAATCTCCACACTCATCCTAAACCCAAAGCGTTCAGCCTCTTAGTGTTACTGTGTGAAAATTATTGAAGCGAGAGCAAAAACACCTGAATGGGCACGTGGATACTACAGATTATCCCGTTTAGCATTTTACGATCGACTCTAGAGCAGTCCAAGTTTTCCATCATCAAAAAACCTTTCTGTGGTGAATCTGGTGAGTAAATCCCGGAACCGGCGTGAAACGTCAATGCATCCAAACACTGAATTGTATTTTCACCAGGTCTCGATTCTAGACAGTGTTCTGAATAAGGGGTCTCTACGAACATCGTCTCGCCCGAACTGATGATGAAAAAGCTCACAAAGTTAACCATCTCAGCCCTTCAGTCCAGTCATCTTCAACCACGAAATATTATTTTCGCCCTATGAGCGGAGAATGAACAGAGTGGAAATTCCTACTTACCCGAAGTTCCACTGAATATCCTAACCGTTCAAGTCCATCGTCATAGTGAACACCAACATGCAACGCGATAGTAATAAGACTGATGCAATCCGGCCCCTTAGCAACATAACTTATTGTTATCTGAGTATGGTTACCAGGTTGATCGCATCGGACTAATACATGTGTGAAATGCATACGCTTGATGAAAATGGAAAAGTCAGCCAGAGTCAGCTGTTTAACCTGGGGCCACATGAAATGGACAGTTCTACTGGTGATTCAATGACAGCAGACTGAACGAAGTGAAACTTTGAACATAAATGGGGGCAATTTGGCTAGGTTGCTACTTCCATTCTTCTTCTTCCGTTTAAGCTGAAGTAGTCTGTGTGCTTCTGCAGTTGTCTCCATGGAGAGATCGCCCGAAGTGATCGACGAAAATGGCCACTTCTTGGAGCACAGTAAGAACTCAAAGAAGACTCAAGGGACCTGTCCAGTGTAACCTATCCTGGAATTTACTTCCCCCGGATTAATCTCTGCGGAGGGCGACAGTTTTATCGTCATGTTTGAACCGCTGTATACAGTGATTAAAGTGGAAATACGCCCACATGGAAATACATAAGCATATGGCTATACCCAATAGAGTGTGACTGAATAACTGATGGAATGAAGAATTCTTCAGTGAGGTTACTAATTCGCTACCTGACCGTTCAAAAGTTTCCTACCAGTACATTATCCAATATTTTCCGCCTACTTATAAGTAACCTGATCGGGTACCTAACGTCTCTCCTGTCTTTAAGATGCCACTACGCTGCTTTCTCCACTTTGTTTCCGTACTGATAAGTTGTATGCGGCAAAAGTCCGACCCCGTTTGTAGTCTCCAGTAGATACGGATGAGACGGATGACTGGTGTGTAATCCGTGTCGGTAATTCGTAACGAGCAGGACCCCAATAATGTCGTTACGACAGACGCCGCTACATTGAACCTTTAGTTACGACAAGTGCATTCTCGAGTTATGCCGTGTTTCATACGGAAAGATCCCCTTTACGATGACCTTTCGTTGCACCCGATATAAAGAGCGAAATCTGGTTTTATCGAGGTGGTGACGCGTCAGCAAGGTGACATAGAATATGTGGTGTATAAACAGGGACCAGCTAGGTGGGTCACTAAAGAAGTACTAACAAATGCATCACTCGATCGCAAGCTATATTTTTGAAAGTGCCAAAAGAAGACCATGAAATCACCGAATGAATTGCTAAAACTTTTATTGATACTGTTGCGGCCATCCAAGACATACTAGTTTGCTTTCACTGTATTGATCGAGTTAGACTATCGGAATGCGTAGTGATGTCTAGAGTACTTGGAAAGGATATGGCCGTGCTAAAAACCTTACATCGTAAGCTACGGCTAGGGTTCATTGTGAACCTTCACCGTTATGTTCCCTCACAAACCGACCGCAACAGATATGTCCTGAATCCCCCTCTTTAACTTCGCTGATAACGATATCCAACGCAAGTAATCCGAGTGCTGCAGTACTGTTAATGAGGTGCGGCTTCTTCAAGGTTACAAAACACCAGGTGTGAACTACGTCGATGATATAGTTCTAGTGGGTGAAAACGCTGCAGCCGTATAGGAATTTTTGGATCGTTGGTGATCGAGGTATCCAGGCACGGGGTGTTATTTACAGTGTCAAATTGCAGAGCCTTTTCATTTGAGTCTATCCGCAGAGAGTGAAGTTATGGTGAGAAACATGCATGCTCTCATAATTTTTTGGTGAAGTGTATTATAAAACTGAAAGGGTTAACAGTCTCCAGAACGACGGTTACCATTAAGCTACATAGGTGTATACTGGCAACCTTGTACACAAGTACTTGCCACCCCATACGGTAATATTTCGAACCAAAGCATTTTCGTAGATGTACTAGTAGCCCAAAAAAAGGGTGTTGATTGCAGCTAGTCTTGAAAAACGAACTCAAGCAAAAAGTGTACATTCGATTACCATTCCAAACAGACAACCAGGCTACTAAAATTAACCCATGTATGGAAACTGACGTCTGATAATTACAATATAATTACAGGTAGAATGTAAAATATAATATCATACGGTGTACGGCGGTATAGAATATACTACATTATATCATACAGTACCACCTCATATTATCACATCATATCACTACATATCATGCCACACCATACCATAGCACACCGAAAACATACCATATAACGTCATATAGTATAATGCAATACAAGATAATGTATTGGTTTTTGATCAGGTGGCTGTGGGTCTGTTCGCCGAGCTTGGTAATTGACCTGCAAACATTTCGTTCCCATACGAGGAGACATCAACAGTTTGTAGTTGGGTTCAACAGTTCAACACATTACCAACAAGATAATGTATCACACCACTACCGCTTACACAGGATAGCCTGTCTACTCTGACCACCTCCCACCGAACTGAGGGGGAGTTAGCTACCTGTTCCAGTAACTGTTCGCACCAGTCACCGGAGTACCAAAGAAGTCATTCATCAACCATTTGGTAGGCTGTCAATGTATCGGGAATTCATATTCCTTTCGGATGGCCAGTCGTCGGTCGGAAGGGCCACTCTTGCGTTGGAAAGGATCTGTATCCATCAGGAGGCAAAACCTGGTATACCTTCAAAATAAATTTTCTTTAACCCGGCCCCGGTTGACCTACCGTCAAGTTAGATCGAGAGCCATTACACCTCGTCCCTCTGTTCTCTTCTTAGCATGCCATTGCAATAATTTCGTCGCCCGCAACTGACCATGTTTAGGCCTTGCAACAGTCACGCTACCACAACTTTTTCACTTTTAATCCCACCTCCATGATCACATACCTGTGTCCATTACGGGTATTGGTATTTCGCACGCGCGTTTAACACCATGGCGACTGGTGGGTGAACATGAGCTAAATGATTGTGCAAGTGAATCGTTTGTTTTTCATGCTTATCTCAAATCTACCAACAAGAAACGATGCCTCACACGCATAATATGCTTTTCTTAGTCATTTTGTGTGAAAATCTGCCTGCACGGGAAAACAAATAGGCCTCCGGGTTTCTAATATTTTATTTCTCACAATATAGATGATCAGTGTAGCAAAATTAGTCACGAGGTTCGTTCACGTTGCACGTTATCATGGAAAACGTGCACATCACAGGATTTACTAAGGTTTGGTTGACGCCGACCTTTGATAGTTATGGTTTTCAACAAAGCATCCCCTCAGTTGGAATCCCTTCCATGATTGTGTCTTTCCAGGCTTTGGCGACCTAACAGTACGTTGAACTGTACACGTTTTACCGACTGTACACAAAAGGCTGCATGTGTGAAAGCTTACCTCAAAACAGCACTCTTTATCTCTCTCAGGACCCCCCTTGGAATGATCCCTTTTACAATACGGCTAAAGTTCCTCTTTCTGACAAAATTGTCTTACCGTGAGTAGCAATGGTTGTTCAAAGACGGCATAGTCAGACGTGTTTCTGACCAAATGGCAGATGAAAGAGCAAAACTCAGATAGATGTAATTACGGACAGGTATGTAAACATGAAAACGGAGATGTGTGCCACTCATCTCCACTCAACACAATTTCGTGAATACGTAACCTCGGCGCAGTAGAGGCAGTGACCAATCGACGAGGCTAAGTTCAGAAAAATGAACCAGGAAGGTGTGCTTTTTGGAAATACTACCCAGCTTATGTTTTGACGTACGAGTATTGCACAGTCATTATACAGGAAGTACTTCAGTTTCGTCTAACTACCGTAGTCGGTTGCCAAAGTCGACTCAGATATGTTCTCACGTGCTATGTCACCGGGGATATGATCTTCAGTTGCTCTTGTCTAGGTTTGGGCAACCTGGTAAAATACCGGTCACCGTACCAGCTTATACGTCACCATTGGACGGTTTGATACCCTTTATAGTGCTGAGCTTACATCTGGATTCAGTCTATCGTGTTTGAAGTCCTAGCCCAAAAAAAGTTGGATGCTGTGCATAGCACACGCTAAGTTTAAATTCCCTTCGCCCCCTATTACAAGTGCCACTCCGACTCGACCGGAGTCGCTTGGCTTCTTTGGAATCATAACCGAGAAGGAAATATCCAAAAAAACTCATGAACTCAGTCCTCTAATAACCCACTCCAAGCTAGGTGTTAATTGAAGACTAAACCAGATCTACAAACACAGCTAAAAACGTCAACCTGACGGGAAAATCCTACAGAAAATTCCGTACCATCCTAAGACGTGTGTAAGCGAAATGAAAACGATCACCTACCTCGCCATATCGTGAAGTGGTCAGGACAATGCGTCCGTCGTAATTTGGAACAAAACATATGTCAGATATCCATATCGGAACCTCCAACTGCAACGTGGTTTGTCTGACGTTCTTTGCAGAAAATACAGGATGCGTCGGATTATCTAAGTCCCATATCGCAAGGTTAGAGTTCCGCCCTCCGGTAGCTAGCAGAGAATGTGAAATTCGAGCGCAGCATACAGAACTGTTCACCTTCACTTCTGTCTGAAACGGTTGTGTTAACTAGAATGCGGGGGATACCTTCCGGCACAATGTCGACCGATCATAGGAGCGCACAGTTCCTGTGGTAGAAACCGCTAAAAATACTCTTTATTTGGATAAAACACAGAGTAAAAACTTACTCATCGTTTGGTAAAATACTAGCAATGCTCTCGTCCAGTGTATCGAAGGGTTCGTGGTTTGAGGAAGAGGAGGTGCAGAACTGCTGGATGAGTACACCTTTCTTCGTACCCACAAGGTACTAACACAATGATAACATAATAACTGGTAACTACCGAGTCTGTCGAATGCCAACAAAGGGAAGTGACACTTTGATTTTGTAATAAGGATATGGTGAGAGGCATCTGATCCTTAAGATTGAAACCTATGGTACTGTGTTAACCGGATAACTCGCTCTCACATTTGATGATTCCCACAGGAGAGGAACAAATGAGCGGATAAGTGGTCATCTGCTGAAATTATGAATTGAACGGAATAAGCGCTAAAAGGTAGTCCGAACGCACGACTTTTTGGTTGGGAACTCAAAAGACTCGCCTCCAAGACTCATGTCTCCAAGCGTGTTGGAGTAGAAAGAGTGGAGCACAGTGGTGAATGTTCTGGAAACGTGCTTGATCAGCCCAATAGGCTGGGTTGGGTCCTGATTTTGGTTCCAAAAAACTTAATGTTTGCCTCATACGTGTGACTCCACTCTAGAAGTTCCTGTAAAGTAAATAAGCTAAGAAAACACCCACGACCCGAACAGAGCCCCCACTTCCAACAAATGCTGGTAGGCCTTCACAGGGCGTTACGTGCATGTGATTCGCCATCATCCCCAGAGGCAAAAAAATCAGTGCTGACACTGATACTTCACTGCCGCACAACCAATAAAAATTCACCCAATTATATTCAGGGCTTTAAAGTGAAAAAAGGAGAGTGGATGAGGGAGGGACCTAGTGCTAGCCAACCGCAAGCATTCCAAAGTATCCACACCTCCAAACGCTCAGTCACACAATCTAAAAAGAAACCAACGGCAGTATACGCCACTGACATCGATTAGCCTCTATTTATTGCAATGTCTCCAGTTACGGGGACCCAAAGACATCCAAACTCTTCGTAACCTTTTTTCACATCTTTCTACCAAGTCACACATTCTCCACCACGCAGTTCGCGCTATCCTGAATGAGGCACGGAGACGACGTTTCGGGATGCTACATTTCTTGAACAGAGCAGGAGCATCGTGACGTTTGGGTGGGGATATACATTCGGACACTTCTGACGCTGAAAGGGGACTCCATATTCACAGTCCATGTTCTTGTCAAAGACTGATAGCCCGGATGGGAAGTAGCAGATGACCAACCGAATTTTTGTTAGAAGTATTCTGTCCAGCGGTCCAACTGTTGCTGGACATCAGTTTGACACGGATTTGACTGGCATCAGAAGATGCGTCGAGTTGGGTTGTGGTGTCCAATCCAAGACGACCATCTGGTCTGACACCACAAGTGATGCAAATTAGCAAATGTGATTCGAGCCTTTGGGAATCTTGCACTGACTTCATCAGACACACTTCCGTCAGAGCCAATACAACTACCGAGGTATGTACAATTTTTCAATCTACAATGATTCTCCTTGAATTGTAAGATATATGTTCGGAGACTGCACGTTCTGAAGCAAGAAGTTGCCAGGCTCATGCTGAAAGATGGTGTGATGATGGTCAGTCTATTCAACAGGGCTTGTGCTTCGCTTTGGTCATCAAAGATTAGGGCGATGGGCAGCAGCTGTAAAGATGACTCAGTTCACTGGCCAAGGTGTTCATACTTCATTATCAATTTGTAAATTGGCAACCCTTCATATGGATGGACAAAAAGCGCCTTGAGAGGTATGCGTCCACCTGACATGCAAAGCACGCTACTTAAGTAACATAATCTACCAATTTTTATCAATTTTTGTCGTAGAATTGCTAGGCTAGCTGACGGTGCCTCATCATCCCACACCTTTGGAAAAGTGGAGTTCATACCACATTCCTGTTAACGTAATGCTTCAAAATGTGCTCTTCGGGAAGTCAGTTCAACTTCCTCAAATGTGCTTGGCCCTCGCATATGAACTGTTGATGCCTTTTTGCTTACCCCAAGTCTCTCAAAGCAAGTTCACCTAATCGTCCAGGTTTGGGTAGCCTGGCAGTATCCCAGCCCTCGTGCTTTCTTTGGGTGGCATGGCAGCTAGACACCGAAAGGGTGTTACAGCGGAACGATAAATAAATAAATAAATCGCTTGATATACTTGCGTTCCACTATAGCCCTCAGTTGGTGGCAGTGCATCAAAAAGAACCATTAATCATTGCGACATTTAGTGTTCCTTCAACTGAAAAGTTCGATCAGGCTTTAAGAGCTGTGATCGTAGTTTCTTTCACGCAGTATATTGATCTCCAAATGATCGTCAGCATAACCCTATGAAAACAATGGTGCCTAACCGTCATACAACGACGACCATCACCGTCAGTTTGTCGGCTCAACTTCGACAACTTTGAGTCAGTTCAGTGTGATTTTTAACAAGCTACAAAGACTCATTGAGAGTGATGTAATTATTGGCCGCAAATAAGCCAGCAGGATTCGGGGGGACAAAATAGTATTTCTGCCCGCACAATTGCACGATAAGCCGATCTAAAGCTGTCACCTTGACTTGGTGGTCAGGTTTGAGTGCTGCAATGATCCCGCGAGCTACACTGGCTAGAACTTTGTTCCACAAGGTGCAAACATGCCAGGAAGGCCAAAGAGGAGCAGTCAGACTAAGAACAGTGAGATCCCGTACTACGAGTAATCGTGGTACGGGGCGGCCTCGGGATAAAGTCGTACTGTCCTCTGCGATAGGAGTGTGAAGACGGTAACCTATTTACCCCAGGCGACCAGCATTTCCGTATTCATGGAAGCAGCGATGCTGCCTTTACCTGAGGAAGGACGGGTTAGAAAAGGTCGGCCCTAAAAACCACACACTCCGATCACCCAACGGTTGACCGTGACCGCCGGTGCATTATTCAATACGGTCGAAATACATTTAAAGCCAAAGAGTCCAGTGGTGCTCAAAAGGCACCTGTTGCGCGCAGCCGCATCAGGAGTGAGGCAGTAATGCCTCACCCCCTGCAGCCCAGCAGATCAGACTATTGAATCATCGGCTCCGGGCAGGGTCCCCATAGAAAATCCTACATCCTCTCACTGCCTCGTGAGTCACAGGATAGGGGCGGGGTCCCCGAACAAAACCCTACATACTCCCACTGACTTGTGGGTTAGACTTTTGAGTCAAAGGCTCAAGGCGGGGTACCTCAACCAAACCCTGCTCCTCGGCCTGGGCAACCGGGAAGTATCATTTGCCCGCACAGTTATGTGTCCACGGATGTCCCTCCCCAACCCCTTCCCACCACACAAGCAAACTTTGCTGGTCATTTGCCTGACAATTATCTGACCGATGGGCCTTATGCAACCCACTGCCTACTAACACTAAACAAAATAACACCTTTCTAAATCCACGAGATCCTTTCTACACAGGAGCTTTCAACGTCCGTACTCTATGTCAAATTGGCAGACAGGCAATGCTCGCTGAAACCTTATACTTCCTTAAAATTGATGCATGCTGTGTCTCCGAAACACGCACACAAGACCTGAGCGTGTTTATGCATCTCAGTATGTCAAAGAAGAGCTCAGATCTTTCACATTTCCCCTCCATGTGTCCGGTGATCCAGAAGCGGACTCGTGGAATATACGGAGTAGGAGTTGCACTCAGCCCCAGAGCTGAACGCGCTTTGCTGAATTGAATCCCAGTGAATAGTCGCCTTTGCGCTATCCGGTAATCCAGCTCAATCAAACTCAATACCTCTCGACAAAAAACGGTGCCCGTATCGGCGCATGCCGCAACGGACTGCAGTTCTGACGCTAAAGAGAATACTTTTTACCGGGAGACATCCGAGCTTATTCGTCGAGCAAGAAGCACTGATAGTGTGATAATTGCGAGCGATCTGAAGGCTCAAATCGGTCGTCTGAGCTCCTTGGAATCACATCTGGGCGGTCGATTGAGTCGATGCTCGTCGCACAGACAGCGGAGAGCTACTCCTCCAGCTGTGTTGATCATGAACTGTTTCTGGCAAGTACGAACTTTCAACATAAACGTTCGCATCGCGTAACCTGGCGGCCACCAACTGCAAATCAACCGTGGACCCAGTTGGATCACGTGGTCATCAGCCAGCGGTGGAGAGTCACAATTCAAGACTGCCGTTCCTTCTGGGGTGCAAAACTTGATTCCGATCACGCCATGGTGCGTGCACGTCTGACAGTTATTTTCCCTTCAGGCCCTCGTAAGTTAGCAAGAAGCATGCCAATCCACCATCATCGAAGAACTACCATAGCTCAACAGTATCGATCTGAGCTGGCCCAACACTCTCTACAGTGAGCGCGTGATGAAGCATGGCAAAATGTGAAAGAAGCTATGGTAACGGCGTCCAACTTCTCTGATACAATCAAATGGCCACTGAATACCGCCGAGATCTCTAGTCCTGACCGGTGCCAGGAAATCCGTACCTGCAGTAAACGAGTACGACGGCGCACGCAAATCCCTCCAACGCCAAATAGTGAGAGGCCTAAGGAAAAACCGAGAGCTCTTGTGGACATCGAAAGCTCGGGAGATGGATAAGGATTTTGATACCGGAAACATCCGTGCCGTATATCGACCGATACGATCGACCGACCCTAGGAAGGAAACGGTCAGTGAAACGATAAGTGAAAAATTCGGCTTACTAAATCACTCGCAAAAACGTCGACTGGAAAGATGGGGCGAACACTTCGAAGAACAGCTTAGCTGGCCTTCTGCAACATGGTCTCTGGAGATAGTAGAAAAAATTCGTTCAGCTGTAGCACCCTTTAGATGCCTAACTGCCATGCCACCAGAAGGAAGCACGAGGGCTGCGATACTGCCAGGTTGCCCAATCCTAGACAGCAGAAATCGAGAGGCAGAGGTTGGGTTCGAACCACGGACTGTCCGGCCAGTAAATTTGCGCTCTAACCACTAAGCCATCTGGAGATAGTGCATATGGGTGAATGGAATATAAACCTTTATCGCCCATTGGAAGAAGAAATAAAGTACGAACTCTCTGTATTGAACCGTAAGAAGGCAACAGGACCGGACGGTCTGTTTCACCAGCCTTCTTCAAAGAAGGCGGAGAATCCATGGTGACCTACCTAACAAAGCTCACTGGTACCATGTGGAGTGGAGAGGAAGTGCCTTCAGAATAGAGCACATCGACAATTAGCCTTATCTTCAAAAAGGGTAAGCGGACGCTGGGTGAAAACCACCATGGCATTAGCCTGGTAGATTTGGCATCGAAGGTGCTCTCTGGTCTTATCCTTCGAACACAGATTGAACACAGATCCGTGAAAACCAAGCTAGGTTCCGTCCTGCACGAGGATGAATCGATCACATTTTCACCCTCCAACATACTCTGGAACAGCGACACTGCTTCCAGAAACCAACATTGGTTGTCTTCCCTGAATTAAAAGCTGCCTTTGTCTCTGTGGACCGTCAGACACTAGGCAGTGTCTATGGAGTAAATGTGCCCCTCACAAATTATTGATCCTTCTTAAGGCGCTGTACGCCAACCCCTGCGGACGAGTGAAGGTCTACGGGAAGCTCTCACCTGAGTTCACCACAACAAGTGGTGCCAGGAAAGGCTGTCCTCTTTCACCTTTCCTCTTCAACTTCGTCATTGACACGACTATGGAAGACTCACTAACAGCCTCTAATGCCCGGAGCATTCGCTCACAGATATCGAGTACAGAGACGACACACCTCATTTAGGATCTGACGCCGTTGCAGTGCAAACAATATTAAATAATCTAAATAATTCTGCCTTGCGGTTTGGCATGCGCTTCACAACTGCAAAGTGCAAAGTGTTACTGTAATGTTATGTGGGCTCGAACCCTAGCCTCATGCTTGCGGACTAGCCAATTGAGGTTGTAGGTAAATTCTCCACCTGAACAGCTGTATCAGCTTCGGTAGTCTCACGAAAGATATTTCCATCCGGATTGGGAGGGCCAGAGCAGACTTCGTGAACCTGCATCACCTGTGCGTAGGCGTGACATAAGCGTATCCGTCAAGAGTCGAGTTTGCAATGCCGTGGTGCGCTCCATATTATTATACGGGTCAGAAACCTGGCCGCTGCGCACCGGGGACGTCAAAAGGCTTCCAGTGTTTGACCATCAATGTCTTCATTCATGAGCATTGCCCGAGTCTGGTGGGAACACCGGATCAGCAATGCTGAAGTACATCGAATGGTTTTCGGAAGGAATAACTCGCTCATGCTGGGTGAAGTGATCTCACTCCATAGGTTGCGCTGGCTTGGTCACGTGCTCCGTATACCGGTCGACAGGCTTCCTCGAAGGGATCTTTTCGCACAACCACGTGGAAACGAGCCAGAGGTCAAACGAGGATTTGGTAGCGAAGTATGAAAGCCATCACCAGCAAACTCAGCTGCGCTGGTCATTGCCGTCTGTCTGGATGGAAACCCTGAAACGGGACATATCAATGGTTAGAGACATTGTCAGTCGCTCTCCCGGTGGTGCTCGTGCATCCAACCGACTGCCTTCAATGCATATCTACCCTCCCAATCTCCCGAATGAAAAGTTCACCGACAACCATGTATTTACGCGTCAATTATGTCAGATACAGCCTCCAACGCGCAGCTATCTACCCCACCTCCCCAAATCAATGATGAACGAAACTGAGGCAGCTATAGCCACCGTACGACAAGCATGCGGTTGTTACAGCTGATGATGATGAGGATGCTTTTCAGCTTTTCGGCTTTTCAGCACGAATTAACTTCACCTCCGTTTGGTTCAGTTTTCAACTAGAAATCATGTACCAAAGTGCAGGGATCGCAGCTGCTACAGTTCGGTACATCTGGAATAAGAATAAGGGATAAGCGGCCACGCGTTCATTAGCGATAGATTGTCCGGTTTGTTATATTTGTCTGAGCGCGAGAAGGCTATGTATTGGAACCAACAGCTCCGAGGCAGGATCACAATTGGCTACACGACATTGCTACATCCGTCAGAGTCACGGACTATTCGTTTGTCTCGTCTCGCAGCCCCATCCACGGAGACCTCAGTTGCCAATGTGGCTGAGTTGACTGGCAGGGCTTTCACGCTTTGCCGCCAAATCATGGACTAATCTCCACTGAGTCTTCATCCGATACAGGGTTCGACAAAGAGGACCCTGTAGAGCAAACGATCCGCTGAAATACGAAATACGTGGCCCAACTAGTATGAGCTATCGAGTGTGACCAGATAATCTATCGAAAGGGGAAGAAACACCCTTCCTAAGAAGCATCTGATTTACCTCAGAAACGCTGGTTTGATGTTCCCATCACACCCATACAATGCTTCGGAGACACCGATATTCAAACACACCGAGTCTGCAAAGACGTGCAGCAACCACGCATCTGGTCCATATGGTACGACCGGTTGAACCGAACCATTGTACACTCCACCCCTCACAGCCAAACTGGTGTTTCACCGGTGCCACAAACGTCGGGGGTTGATAAAGGGTGCAGCGATCTCCACCACTCCGGAAATGAAGTTATCCTTTTCTAGTCACCCGGGAATCATACAGCTGTCCAGATAGATGATTTTACCTATCGCGTCTATCGGTTCATCTGCGAGCATGAGGTTTATGTTTGATTTCATCCACTCTAGAAGCAACATTTGCCACTTTGCAGGCGCGAAGCGTATTCTGAACCATGCAGCAGAACTATTTAAGTTATTTAAAATAGCTTGCATTTATAATGGGTCTGATCCCAGAAGTGCGATATCACCAGTGTAGTCAACGTTTGTGAGTGGATGCTCCGGGAGCACTCCGACCCCCGAGATGTTAGAAGCAGGCAAAGAAGCCCCAGGCAGCACATCGACCACGAAGTTGAAGAGGAGAGGTGGCAGAGTACACCTGGCACCTTTCTGACGCCACTGGATGTGATGAACTCAGGAAAATCAATGGTTGACAGATATGCATATAGAGCTCCTAAAAGGGAGTAATCTAGTATGGAAGCCTTTCATCGCCTGACATTGTCAGTTTCCGACAACCAACGGAGTCAAAAGCAGCTCTCGAACCAATGAAAACACTCATTTTTGGTCGCCGAAAGGAGTAGCACAGTTCCAGTACTCGTCGTAAAATAGGAACATAGCCGAATCAACCTCAGCCAAGAAGAAACCTAGCATGATTCTCGCGAATCTAGCTCTCTCGATGATTAAATTACCTGCGTGGGTTAATATCAAAAAGTACCTTGGGAATCACAGTCACCAGACTGATGCCCCGGTGGGTTTCCGGTGATGCCCTTGCACCTGTTTGAATAGAGAAACCACCATCAAAGTGTTCCATTCTGTCAGTATTGCCTTCATTCTAGACGTTTTGGGGTAAACTTGTTACGCTGGATACGAAAAATCACCACCATCAACATTGACAATAACACCAGATGGGAACACTGGTGCTTCACTGCCGTAAAGAATGTATAATGCAAAGGGTCTAGGACAACTGATTCGTTACAATGCTTGGTTACAATAAAATTTGAGGTTGAAATCCCGCTGTCGACGAGAAAATGGTGTCGAGTTGCTATTTAGATTCATATGGAACTTTCAGAGACTTAATTGAGGGGAGCCAGCTGAACCGTCCTTCATAATGTTCAGCTCTGCTCAAGACGATATTCCTGTGAATGGACCAAGGCCCTGACGTTTTTGGGGAGTGTTTCACTAACATCCGCCCTCCTGAAACCAATTGATCAGATTAGCAGCTGACCAGATTGCAAAAGCCTCCATCTATCGGGACTCTGCTATCCACCAGAGCTTTCTGTTAATCCTAAGGTCCTTCAGTATTCGACGGCTATGCAAACTACGTTGCAGAGGGTATATTTTTCTTGGTATCCATGACAGCTGTCGATCGTGAGCATGGCTTTTCACCTTTTTTCCAATCGCCCGCAAAATCACCACTTTTAGCAACGTATTGGTTTGGTTCTGAAAGCGTTTCAATCAAGTCAGTTCGATGTTCTTCAGGTATAGAAGGGTAGAAGGGTATAGAAGGGATAAGAACTGAATGGCCCTCCGTCAACCAGCGTACTCCTAAGGGAAAAGGATTTTATACACGCCTGTATAGTGCCACGGTCAGAGTAAAAGTATTCGCATCGGCTGCCAAAATCACGACATCTGTACACCCCGCCGACCGAAGCAGCCATGACAACTGTCGACGGATAATATAATCATAATAATCATCCAGCTATAACACTCCTTCGGTTCAAGCTGCTATGCCACTCGAAAAAAGCCCGAGGGCTGCCTAACCCTAAACAGGAGCGGTCGAGATGCTGGGGCTGAGTTCGAACCACGGACCTTCCGACCGGTAAGCTCGCACTTTAACCACTGTGTTATATCGAGTTATCTCCCTACAGAAGTCGTTTCTCAGTCTCTGAGCTGCCGTCTGCCGGAGCATACGCTGATACAGCAAATAAACACCGTCTACCGCATCGAGATGCATGGATATTAATTTGGCAAGTCAGTGGAAGAGTGCAAGTATGATTGTTTACTGGGGTCCAGTCCAGTGAAGCTGAATCCAACTCCAACGTAGTAGATACCCCGAGAAGTTGCGCCAGGATCATCAGTAACCCAAAGAATAGAGTGCGAGAGGGCGACCTGAGCTCTTCTAGCAGTGCAGACTGGCCGGGAAGGGAGAAATTCGTCCGCCGGATAAATGGGCGGAGCATCGAGAGAATTGGACAACCAAAAGCGCATGGCTATTGCGAAAACTGCACTGTGGTTTCTAATAATGATCTACCTACTATCCTTACTAACCATCAGTTTCACTGTTTCATCCAGGATTAATTAAGCCTGAGCCCTTCGTGTCCCATAGGATGCACCATTTGTTGGGTTAGGTACTGTTGAGATGACCAGCACGCCCAGATCTGCCCTGACTGGTCGACATCAGAGACAACATCAGCGTTGACAGTGATAGTGTACAACCACAAGGTTTGTTTAACCATATTTCGATATTAAAGTGAAAAAACAAGTGGATGACGGAGGGACCTGGTGCTGGTCCATCACAAGTATTCTGAAGTGCCTATACCTCCACAAGCTCAATCAAACAAGACTCAAAGAAACTGAGAGCACGAACGCCATTGATATCGACTAATCGCTATTTCTTTCAATGTCTCCAGCCAATCACATGGGAGTTCACGGGGACCTATCCCGGAAACCGAACCGCACCAACACCCAAATTTTCCGTAATCCACTTCACACCCTTCTTCGAAGTCATATATTGTCCACCCCGCCGTTCTGAACGAGGCTCAGAGAGCAACAATCGCCCTGGGAAAAGATACTTCGCCAAAAGCAGCACATGGTCAAGACACCGCAGTAAATGGTACTGGATGTTTTCCACGACTGAAGTATCTGCTGTAGAACCAAATAACCGCTCTCTAGTTACCTCATTATGAATTCATCGACTTCATCTGATACCGAAATTTCTTCTCAGAAATCGGTTGCCCCAAAACCTGAAGACGCCTCATACCACCTGTCCGTAGAGGTCGCGTCTCACGACCGCATAGAAACACAGCATTTATTGTATTCTGGTACATACAGTCTTAAGACCCAGTGATGGGATTTCTTGACGCCATAGATGACGCAAATAAGCAAACGTGATCCGGGTCTCGGGGAGGCTAGCTAACTGTTTCTCGTAGAGTTCATCAGACGAAGCACTAGTTTGGCAGCTCACCTTTCGGTTTGTTCGAACAGCATTTGGTTCCGCCAAGGGTCCTACTTTTGAGTGAAATATCATGTGT
>SJOL01007819.1:602924-627400 GCA_004794785.1 Opisthorchis felineus | reverse complement strand
ACTTGAGGCGGCTGTACAAGAGGCCGGGTGACTGCAGACTCAGTAAGCTGTTGTTTGAAATGGGGGTTCCTCGCCTGCTGTACACACATGCGTCCACTGCTATATTTATTTAGTTAGTTGTCTAAGGGGTAGTTCGCATGGGAAGTTCTTGTTCCCGGAAGAAATTTCGTTGTCAATTTTCGTTTTGACCATCACGTTTTTGTTTTAGTGTCATCCCAAAACTTCGAAAGAAGTAACAGAGCTTCCGGAGTGATCCGATTAAAATAGAGCGTTTGCACCGGTCCCTCCGACTCAAAAGTAAACATTTGGTGTCCTTAACGACCAGCATCATGCCTTCTCTGGAATGCATACCACCTCCAAGTTAGAGGCGGCCAGCGCGGGCAAAGTGGTTAAAAGATTTGGACAATCGGTTAACCTGATCATCCTGCAAACCCGTACACCGAAATGCCACCGGGCTTGGCGAGCGCGGCACTGAACTCTACGTCACACACTCGATGGGCATCCATTTCGTCCATATTAGTTGTGGCCCACCGATAACTATAGCGGAGAATAGCCCGTCATAATCTGGCCGGGGGTTGTGTGTAATTAAGAGCACCGAAGAAATGGAGTGAAATATGACATAATGTTTTACTCAAACGATATATTCGAATAAAACCTCGACCAATGCCACGTGTTAACTCTGTAAACAGTTTAAACAGCGAAAAGATTCCCTAGGAATTCAGACAAGCAAGAAACTAAACCAATTTTGAAGGTATCGTGGAAAACAGCTTTGTGCCCATCTAGAGAAGGTCAGATTCTCTGGAAGGACTTACGCGATAGAATTGGTGCCGCACGTGGCACCAGGGTTATTGACCACTGCGGAACGTCTAAACAGAGCTATTAGTGGCCTGTGGGAAGAGTAGGCGGCTAAGACGCTAATCGTTATATTCCACTGCGAGTACATGGTAACATCGACGGAGTCCTTCAGGAACCGACGACATTATCTACGTAAGTGAGCAAAATATAATTCCATTTAACAAAGAATATTGGCACCCAAATTCATCTGTGATGAAGTCCTGCATCTTTGGTGAAAGAGACCTCTAATTCAGCAGAGTAGTGCATTCCATAGAACAGTCACGTGAAAAGCGCCGGATGTCCAACAGCCAGTCAAAAAAAACTTGCTTATTGGGTGGCTGAACTCAGGCGTTAGGAAGCCACCATCAAGGAGTCATCATACCGACAAAAATTAAAAACATCACCGAACATCCGTTACAGCGTGTGCCGACTGGCGTAGAAAAATCTACCAAAATTACCAGCTAAGACGAATTCTTTGTCCACCAGAACGTGTGCTGCAACGGTAGGAAACTTTGTTATGCATAAGTCGCAGGAAGTTGGCACTCTGTTAATTCTCACAAGCAAACAAGAAGTAGTTGTTTTCCATGTGTTCGTTCAGGTCACTTTTAATCGCAATCGATGAAAAAATTAAAAAATCAACTCCTTTATGAAAATCTTTCATTGGATTTGCACTCCCGTCACGCTGAGCCATAACATTCCCTAAAAATATAAATTTCGTGCCAAAAGTAGAGCATGACAAGTTGAAGCAAATCAACACGAAGATGTGACTGTTTAAGGAGAATAAGATAATATGTTTGTGCCTTAAAATTAGATGTGACAGAATGAATTATCGTCGTCTGTACGAACGACGACGAGATAAGCCGCGCAACCGGCTGGGAACAGAGTCCATGACATCTCAACCCGTTACATGCTTCAGAGCAGTAAGACACTTTGGCATGTGAGTCCATAGGGCCTTACTGGTAAGCTGTCTGCAATTTACCAACGGGGGCGCTTGGTATTGCAGCAGTGTGTACCCGCAGCTTACCTCATCCGCGGTACCTTGCCTGGTTGCTGACAAACGTTTGTAAAACAATCTTGAACACGTGCGGACTTGAAGCAGACAATGAGAACCAACCGTCAAAATAAACTTTTGCTCTATGCCAAGCAAAATATACCCCACACTTGGTGATAAGATATTACCGTTTCAAAATACGATTAACTAGCTTCGCCATACCTTATATCCTACGCCTAAACCAGGTGATGTAGTAATAGAACTCGTACTGAAGTTGTAAAGTGCGTTTGGGACATTGTCCACCGGAGAAGTGAGTAAGGCGCACAAAACCTGTCCCCATACGAACAAAATGTTGACTCTCAACTTTCCGAAGAGACCACAGGTACAATTTTGCCAAGCCAAGGCTCTAGAACGCTCCAACTAGGAAACGCCTTCCGGAGAGTAGGTACCCGAATTACTTTGAAAATTCCTCTCCTATACCAGATCAGTCAGAATAGTTGGTGTAATGAAACAGAAATCTTTATCAAAACTAAAATCCCTAATCCACTAAGCTCTAAAGGGCCACACAGCCAACACTCGGTCCACCAAAAATGCAGTATTTGCCACCCAGCAATATGGTAGGGGCAAAACTTTCGGAAGACTTTCCCGGTATGTGGGTAGCCGTCGCGTACAACCACCTTGTCCGCGGATTGGTCCATCACTTCAAGCTTCATACAAGGGACAAACTGTTCCGTAGCCCGCAGCGACAAACGCCTGCTGGCGACTCTCCAATACCAGGTAATCGGTATGTTGAATAATTACTCCAGGATCGTAGCGGCACTTTGGGTCATCACATCACCGAGACACTCAAACGTAATGGTGGTGAGTGGCGTCAACCGTCGTTGCCTAAAGACCTAAATCCCAACGACCGCGTTTTCAAGAAATGGCCTCTAAACCCAACCCACAAATTTCCTATCTTCAACCACGTTGGCTTCCTGTGCCCCAAAGTTCATAATCAGATGCTACAATGGCCAGTAAGCCCAACTCGCACATGATTTTCCGGAAGATTCGTCCACTTACCGATCCAGTGTCAAGGCGAGCTTTGATTGGTCAAAACTTTTTACCCAACAACCAATCATGTTACAATATCCGCTCATGTCGGTCTCCGGTGCCACGTCCAGGGGGCGTCCGAACTTCCAGGGTGCTGTCGTCACATACACCTTCATTAGGATGCTTTGTACGTGGCTTTTGGGCTGGTTTTTGGTGTTTAATACACTGCGTTGACCCTTCGTGGCCGGGAAGGATTAGACTTAGGCGTAACCGTTGATTTAACTGCTTCATCCAGGCTAAACCCCTTCCTAATCAATGAGGGAACGGGCGCTTGAATAAGTCACCCACTAGACGCCCTTTGGACTCAGTGACCATATCGTCCCTGATTCCCCCACATGACCCATGCACATGTGGGGGACACGTAATATCCGCGCACCCGGGCAACAGTTGACACAACAACTCTACAGAGCCTAGTGCCTGCAACACATGAGAGCTCTCGGTGATCCTCCTGGAGGACGAGGCACGGAACGGCTTCACTTGGTCACTCGCAACCCATACTACCCAATATAGGCCGCGCATCCTCACCGCTTCGAGAAACTACATCATATGCAAAACAAGGAAGTGACCAGCACAACGGGATAGGGTTTGGGAACAATACAAGTCATACCCCAGCGAGTTAAGCTTGACCAACCACGCAAACCCGTGCGCCGCTTCACTATCTTCATCCGGCTGAACAAACGGAACTGGCGAGCGTCGCTTAGTTCACTGACAACTCGAAGCCTCTTATAAGCACGCTGACAGAGCTATCTGGGGTGAAGTATGGCATATCTGCCCTACAGTCAGACGAGGGACTAGCGCAGACACTGAGGAGAACAGCTGATATCCTATTCAAATGACGCTTCCAGCTTCAGGTTTATGCTAGCAAGCTGACCGGTCTTGCCAGTGCTCTCTCGAGGGAGACGACTTCTCGCACAGCCCTCACCATATCAGCCTTGGAACGCAAGCTAAATACTCACGACGGAACGCCACAGCTGGCACCGGCAAGGACCACTTCGTGGCAAACGACCCAGCCAAACCGCTCACTCTGACCTACCAGGATCTACAGGAAACTTCCTGCGTCTCCGAGCAGTGGAAAAGCGACGTTATCACGTTGACTTGCAAATATAGAAAACGATTTGCTCTAGCCAACTACATCTCGATCACCCTCCAGTCAGTTCTGTCGGCGGCCATGGAGTCCGTCGTAGCAGACCGCCTCCGAACGTTCCTGGGGCCGCAGAACACACTTTGGACTGAGCATCCTTTTCAGTTGTAGCACCCTATAGGTGGCTAGCCGGCCTGTCACCCGGAGGAATCACGAGGTACTGCGTTAGATACTGTCATATTGCCCGAGCCTACACAGGAGCAGTCGAGATGCGGAAGCTGGTTCCGAACCATGAATTTACCGGTCAGTAAGTCCGGATCTTAATCATTGAGCTATCTCAAGGCCATTGTAGGTCGCATCCGACGTAAGTCTCGCTCACATTAGACAGCTGAACCAGGGACACTGACGCAGTTGTACAGGTGGGCATTACTTGCCCCGAATTTTCCAAGGACTTCGACACAGTCCAGCACCACATCTCATTGCAGAAACTGGTTACCTGCAGTGTCAGTGGATTACGTCTTACCTCGGCCAAACGTTACCGGGAGCATCACACCATAGTAGTAGTCGTTCAGCTGTAGCCTCCTTTGTGTGCCTTGCTGCCATGCCACCCGAAGTAAGCATGAGGGTTGAGATACTACCCAGGTGGCGCCATAGTCTTTCGCATTAACGATACCATATCAGAGCAGCGAAGCGTCGGTTCTGAACATCGATGTCATTCTGTCGATGATGATGCTGTTGATGATGATTATTATTATTATGAGCAGAGCTCCGACTAACCTCCTGCGGAGTGCACGGTGATGTCTTCTAGTCTTTCTTCTCGACCGACTTCCCGATATCCATCGGCTCTGCGTGGAGGACGTCCGCCGGTTACGTCAAGCCATGAGAAACTATTCTCTGTTAAGAATATCTACCAACAACTCAGACCCACTTTTGTTCACATGTAAACTGGCTACTTCTCAGCACTGCACCGGTGGTCCCGCTAGTCACGGTGACGTAGAAACTTTCACTCGTCAAAAAGCAACATGCTTTTCCTGTTTTTGGGATGCGTTTTAAATTTGGTTTCCTTTTGGGGTTACTTTGCACTGTAGCTTGAGGCAGTCCTCTGTAGAAACAAAAGAAGAGTATTGCAGCTGTATTTATAGGGTCATCGCATAATGTTCCACAAGGTCGGGCTAGAGTCTTCGTGAGGGGGCGAGAAGGGCCGAGCTACAAATGCCCCATTCTGATTGGCTGACGTTCTGACCAATCAAAGTATGCCTTCGCTTGGTCCGTAGCCCGCACGCGACACCTCCGTCCAGTCGACGTGACGCTCGGTTAGAAAGAGCGGCTGGCCCCCGGACAGTTAGTCAGCGGATGCAGACTAATGCCGACACCCGCGTGTTAGCTGAAATGTGGAATATTCCTCACCCGATGTCCACTGCTTAGATCCCGCTTCTCACAACATGATCTCCCGGTTTTATCGGTCCCTTTCTGTTTTAAAGATCATTTCTGTGAATCCTAGCCACAACGGTTTAGTATGGCATCCAGCTTAGTGATATCATTCTACCCTTCATGTCTCCTGCTTAGATTCTGCTTCGCACAACTCGATGTCCTGTTCTTACCAGTGCCTTTGATGTACAAATGTCTGAACCAGGTCGGCTGCTCTGGCATGCAGCCTTGACACCTGATCGACAGACAATGGCAGCGTTTCTGGAACTAGTACAAAACCACGTATGGTAATCGTGCCTACAGAACTGTCGTTATATAGACTTGAGGCTTCTTCACTCGATTAGATTTCCGCAAATAACTGCCGTTACGTTGCTCGTTTGTTGACTTCCATGTCCCAGCCCTCGTCCTCCCTTCGGGTGGCATGAGCGGGTGCTAAATCCGAACGGTTCAGCTGGATATGTTTGAGCACGACACGGCAACTTGTTAAGAGAATACGTGAGCATTTCTCTTGTCGGAACCTCACTAAACTCAACTGTTCATCCGAAAACGACCGCGTCAAACAATTGACGCCGGTCACTTGATCAATCCGAACGAGCCGTTTCATGTCATCTACCGAGTACTCAATAGACTGCCAGTATCAGTCCAACGGCGTTGCTTGACTACAGCCGAAGCACTCGCAATACGACCGTAAAATTCCGCGACATGTTGTCAGAAATTGTTCATACGAGCGCTGAGTTTGCCTTGGTCGTGTGACGCGAGTCGATCGACCCGTCTTCAACTACAACACCCTTTCTGTGTCTAGCTGCCATGCCACCCGAAGGGAGCACGAGGTGTGAGGTACTTCCAGGTTTCCTAAGCCTAGACGAGCAGTCGAGATGCTGAGTTTGGGTTCGAACCACGGATATTCCGTCACTAAGTTCATACCTTAGCCGCTGAGCTACCTCGATCACTCCAGTCGCTCAACGACCCTTTTGATCACCTCACAGTATCCAGTCAGATGCGATTCGCTGACAATCAGTTGTCCGTATTTCCACGTTTTACGATTAAGTTGCCATTTTTAGTTGCTTATTTCATTATATACCAACTTGACGACAAGATCCTGAAAATGCCAATGTTCGTCACTATGTTCTTGTTGAGAGAGGCATATCCCTAAATCTCAAGGGACTTGCGTATCAAGATGCATTACGCCTATGATGCGCGGCCTCTGTGAGCAGTGGAACTGATGCGTCCTCAGAACCATAGGCTGATGCCGGCGAAAACGAATTTTCGGTTGTGCAGCCGGGACTTCAGTCGGAGAATTTATCCAGCACCAAAAGCTGCAGTGGTTCGGTCATGTACTGCGCATGCCGGACCATCGTTCCTTGAAAAGAACACTGGTCTCCGTACCCATTTTAGAGTGGCGCAAGCAGAAAAATGGTCGGCCTTTGACCTGGCAGGGGGAGGCGAAGTCGATCATGAAAAGTTTGGGCACTGTCGCTGTGAATCGCCTTCTAGGATGGCGTTCGCGTAATTCCCCTGTGCATGGTTAGAGATGCTGCGGGATATAGCTGCTTATCTATGTTGATTCCGTTATTGCTGTCAGTTCCTAACCAGACTGCCTGAACGAGTGTCTGGGTTTGTAGGTGCTATGCTCTCTACTGATGTATCAATCGGACTTGTCAGTTACACCGGAATCGAGAAGACAAGCGACCTTGAGGAAGTTGTACCGGAAACAAATTAGCCCTTCCGTGACATGGAATCAAATGACGCACAACGTAAAATAGCGAACAATCCAATAGGATATCAAGGAAAGGCTGAAGTGAAGAGAACAAGTTTTCAGTCTGCAAGATAAGTCGTTAGCGAAGTGGATTTGTTCGTTTGGAGGCAGTCCTCCTAACGGAATGATTGTGGTGGGCTAGCACTAAGTCGGTGATGATATTGGTGTTTTTTGGGGCTTGCAATAAATGATGCTTGCAAAGTTCGTTAAGCCATGGCATCTTGCTCCTTCAGCCGTGTTTATTTCAATGGTTTCGGAAGGTTTGGGCGCCTCCCTCTTAGCCGTTTTATCTGGAGGCGTAGGCCTTTTGCAATAAGTCCTCCTGTTCACGTTTTACTAATACCTCTCTCTGAGGTTCTGTGGCGTGCACTCAACAATTTCTACAGGTGTATTGCTCCCCATACTCACGATAATGACGGTTGAAAGATAGGCTTGGAGATACATAAGACTTTTCCAGCCTTGCGTTGGATGGAGACGACCTAGAGTCGGTCAGTTCACTACTGGCCAACGAAGTATGAAAGCCCTCACCGTTCAACTGTGTTGCGTTGTTAACTGCCATCTCCCCGGATGGGGACCGCAGGACGAGATCAACAATTGCCTATTGACCCTAGTAGATATGGCCGTGTCACGCAGCCAGTGGCGGTCTTGCGTCAAAGCCATCGCCTCCACTGCATATCTCTCATTCCCCCACTTACCGGACAAGCAGAACCATTCGATTTCAATGAACTGATAGGGTCAATGCCTGTAACGCGTGGCTTTCATTTCCTTATCCTTAGTGAACGAAGCTGTGGCAGCTGGAACCACTGCACCTCGGTGCACAGTTTGTGAGGTGAAAAACTGAACCGAACTGATACTACCAGAGTGTCCGAACCTATGAGGAGAACAAATACGACCCGAAACCCGAGTCTTCGGCCGGATAGCTGCTAGCAGCAGTGGCACACTATTACAGTAATATAAGTTTTTAAGAGACAGGTTGCCGTAGAAGCTCCAACATCCACCTTGGATTATCGGTAAAGTGTTATATTGACCATCTTGGTACGAGAGTTAGGAGTACCATGATTAGATCGCATAGTATGCCATACTTATTCATAGAGATACGCAAACAGTCGTCCGCGGTGGCATCCGGTTTCTGTGATGGTTAACTCTTGCCAGCGCTTTGTGAAGGCCGAGTCCTTGTCAAGAGATGAACGATTGGGGTCCTCCTCTGGCTCCACAGTTTAACCAAAAGACGGTGATGGAATACGGCTACCAGAGTAACCCGGTTTTTAAAGAGTGATTCATGCATGTTCGAACCCCAACTCTGAAGGACCATGGGACTGTGTTAGCCGTATCCTAAGTTGTTGACCACTTTTATGTAAGAGACTGCGTGTATCACAGCATGGATCAATGGGTAAAGCAGCTGCACACCGAATTAGGTTCCAGCCTCGTCACAACGGAATCATCCACTCAACGGCTGCTATCCTTATCAGTTTCATCCAAAAATCGTTCATAACGACTAGGACCAATCTAGGATCAGAAGGATAATTGGTAAACGGATGGACCTGTGTTGCCAAAGAGGCCCTGTAAGACCGTACCCTGCACCTAGTTCCCGGTAACGCCTATATTTGCTCCGAAATAGGCCGACCTTATCTCAGACCATCTTGTTATGAGCCTTTTGTTTGGTTTGCTGGTTTGTCTGGTTTGCTACACCAACAACTCGTCTGTCGTATTTTTTGTTCAGCCGTTTTTATGTTCATCCCTAAGATCGTTGTGGTCCTCTTGATCCCTTTCAAGTTGCAAAATTTACCCTATACTAGATCATGGCATCCCGAAGAGCTCTTCACTTCGTTTTCAAAATTGGCGACAGGAAACGCAGTATTGACTTCCTGAAGGATGTTTTAGGAATGACGGTATGTTATCATTCTCTTACTACAGTTATTGAAATTGTTTATTCCCAATGCGAATGTGTATTTTCGTCAGATTTTCCTGCCTGTTATTATATCTAAATCATTTCTGTGGGTTGGGTATGATTTTTCTGACGCTACCTCCCTTCTGTGAGGCCCTCGTGTAAAATCCACCTTTTCATAAGAAGCATTTTCCAGTCTCCTTTTTTCTATTGCAATGAATAGGAAAACTTTTGGGAGGATTACCTCGAGACAAGAACCCACCAACTTTGTGGTAGGCGCTCTTTTCGCTACGTAACGTTGTGAATTAACCTGTAGATATTTTGTGCGCATTACTTGTTCATTTCCCATGTTCTCTTCAACTCTAGTACACACATCTCATCCGCATTGTAAATGGTGCAGTTTCAAGGCAAAAATTGGTTAATATTATTGCCCCCATCCATTGTCAATCAATTGCCTATAACAACAGTTGGCGTGAACGCAATTATAGGCCATAACACGAATCACACTGTCTCGCCATGACATTGTTATTGGGAGGCACCTTATAATCATTTTTCCGTCCTCAAAAGGAGCCGGTTCTAACAATTGAGGAGTTCTCAGCCTCCTGTGGCAAATTCACACCAAAACGCTTTTTGTCACACATTTTATTAGGAGCACGCCACTTCAAACTCCGCGCATGCAATCAGAATTTGCTTAGGAGTATGAATTTGGGGGTAGATAAATGACTTTGCGTGCATTACCTATTAACATAACATTTAGGCACATTACTACTTCGGTTGAAGTACGTGTAACAGTTACAACTGTGGTTTGCATTTATGTTACGGTCTCTAATGGTGTATCAATCAGAATTGTCAGTTACATCGGAATCGAGAAGACAAATGACCTTGAGGAAGTTGTACTGGAAACAACTTAACCGTTCCGTGATATGGAATCAAATGAAGCAGAATGTAAAAGAGCGAACAGTTCAATAGGACATCAAGAAAGGCTAAAGTGGAGAAAACAGGTTTTCAGTCTACGAGAAAAATCGTTAGGAAAGTGGAGGCAGCCTTCCTAACAACTCTTTGAAGTATTTTATCGTCAGACTTCTGTTGTGAGCGTTTAGTTTCATTGGTTTGACGGGCCTTCGTATTCGATCTTCTAGGTGCTCAACTTTTTGAAATTTCTAGTTCAATCATCGGCTCGGGAGATTCAGGCTTTTAAGGTACTTCAAATGTGTCGAGAAGAATCTCAAATGGAAAATCAGGATCGAGTGTAGCTGCCGCTGGAAGAAAAGAAGAGCGTAGCCGATTGGCATGACGCACCCAGATGGAGGATTCTACGTTTGCCTCATAGACAACTTTTCCACCGCGGCGCACAATTCTACCTTGTGTCCACTTTTCCACACCACCACGATAGTCTTTAGCTAGCATAGATTGGCCAGGTATAAATATGTTATTTACAGCGCCGTGATGTCGGTTGAACTTAAACTCCATATTTGTATTTCTACCGGTTGGCGAATGAGGTGTTGGACGGATGATGTCAACGGGTAAACGGATCTTTCGGTTCATAAGTACTTCCGCCGGAAAATTGCCATTTGGAGCGTTAACTCAGCAGAACTGTCTCGATGATTTCCGGGATGGTCCGTGGAAACCGCCACGCATTCCTGCTGGGATAGGACGGAGGGCGTAAAAATGGAGAGCGGCGTGTGGGAAGCGACTTTAGGTCAGCCGATTGTCAGATCTAAAATGTAACAACCAACCAGATTGTAATATACTTGGTCTCCTCTCTTCCAGTCCGTTCTATCAATTTTTAACCCAAACAGCTCAACAGAAATTCCGAACGACACCCAAGAAGGATATTTAACCAAAGGGCCCCAAACCGGGTGACCAGGACGCCAAGCCCATTTATATTAATTTTCATTTAATCTTAATAATCGGCACCAATCAGCAATTGAAAGATATCTCACTGCGTGCTTTTGGGTTTACCTTAATTCTCCAACGTGGTAACTTATTTACTTGATCCGAATCAGCTCTTGAGTCGAACGCACAACATTGCCTAGCAATAAATCCACCAATTGTTTACCAGATCTTTCTGAAGTGATGGCTTCTCGATCGGTTCCAAACATTTTCCACTTGATTGAAATTTTGCTTACATTTTGAGTTCTTACTGGTCCGCGAGTATGTTTTCAACGCGTTTTGGAGGTCTCAAATGAAGGGCAGTATGATGTTCGCTTGTTAGCAGTTGTGAATTCTGCTGAATTTATGCTGATTTCATTGTCATGTGAATTGTCCCCTTCTTACCGTGGCCTATTGACACTGGGTAGTTCATACCAAAGAAGACGTTTCATCTTAGTGTCACATTAAGAGAAAATTAGCAGCAGTCGATTCGAGTGGAGTATGATACAGGGCTTTCGAGGTCTTATCGCAGTGGGCGTGCACCATAAATGCATTTTCCGTATGACCATAGTCATCTTGTGGCTCTGTTCCTCTGTGTGTTTTCTCAGTCTTGTACTGCAAACTTTTTGATTTATCTCAAAATCTGGCCGGCTTTCTTCTCTGAATAATATTGCATTGGTACTGCTATTGTTGTTGCCTTATTTTATCTCAGGAACCATAAGACTAGATCCTTTCAGCATAGCTTGTTTAAGGACCTACTACCGGTTGTTTGGATTATCCGACCACCTCGCTTTAGTCGTCTTGTGTAGGTATGGTATACTGTCATCAAATCGACCCACTTGTCCTGTTGTCGTTCACCCACCAGGTACTGCGCCATGAAGAGTTTGGAGAAGGATGCAAGGCTTTTTGTAATGGGTAAGAAGTGTTTTGTGTATTCTTCCCTTCAGACCTTATGACGGAAAATGGAGCAAAACTATGATTGGTTACGGTCCAGAAGACAATCACTTCGTGCTGGAACTAACGTACAATTATGGCATCGGCTCTTACAAAATGGGAAATGACTTTCAGGTAAGGAAATCATCGTATTCTTCCTTCCAATCAACTAATCACAGTATATTCAAATCGATCAACCTGAGGCGTTTAGCCGTGTAAAGAGTGGACCGTGGCCCATCATCTCTTCGTCAAGCGAGTGTGTGGAAACAGAAATGCCTGGCGGTTATCGCTTTCGCATTTACGATCGGGAACCAAACGGTGACCCAGTCAAATTGGTTGCTTTATCCTCTTCTGCACTACAACGGTCTATCGGTATTGTGGTCATTTCACAATAATCCCGTCCGATCTGGTTATTTCGTAGACTACTGGTCAAAAAAGTGTGGAATGCACTTGTTATCTTCTACAGCTACAGAGGCAACCCTATGCTTTGATCCAGCGCAGTGTCACCTGAAATTGGTGGCTACTAACAAACTTGTGGATCACGCAAGTGCGTTTGGTCGAATCGCCTTTGCATGTCCCAAGAAACAGGTTTGCTTGGATTTGATGGGTAATGCTATTTTGTTCTAGCTTTTAGAGTTGCAGAGCCTTATGGACGCGGAGAAAGAAACCATCTTGAAACGTCTGGTTAGTCTAGATACACCCGGGAAAGCCACAGTTGAGGTTATCATTCTCGCGGATCCCGTAAGCTCTGAAACACTATTTTGAATAGTATTATATTTTAATCTAGCTGTCGCTTTGTGTCACTGCTTGTTTTGGGAACGATTCATCTGTTCCGGCTGTGCGTTGATATTTAGAACCTGCATGTTTCTAAATAGACCCAACACAGCATATAGACGCCACAGATAATGTGGCAGTCGCAATGTTTGCACAGTCTTTTAGTGGGGCGAGATGGATCAGTGGTTAGAGCGCGAATTTACTGACCGGAAGGTCTGTGGTTCGAACCCGACCTTTGCCTCTCGACTTCCCCTGTCTAGGCTTGGGCAACCTGGCAGTATCCCAGCCCTCGTGCTTCCTTCTGGTGGCATGGCAGTTAGGCACCGAAAGGGTACTGCAGCTGAATGATTACAGTCTTTTAGTGAGAACTACCTTTCATAAGTTTTTTTCAGTAGGGCACCACGAATGAGTATCTGGGCCTTCCATTTTAAACACAGTAACTGGCGGAATGGGTCATCATAGGGCACGAAGAAGATTGATCTGGTTGAAATGCGCTACTCAGACTATAACGAACCACTAGGAGATTCCATGAAAGAATTAATTCTCAACTTGGAGTCTTTTTAGTCACCAGGAGGGCAATTTAGATCGGGGAAGAAGTTGTTGAAGAAACCATTCTGTACGCATCTTTGTACGAGTAACCAACATATCTGTATCCCTCTCCATAAGAACCATAGTTGAATAAAATGACGAAACTCTCGCTTCAGAATCCATCCTGTTTTGTTGGAACTGTGTAAATGTGGATATACAATTTTCCGTCAAACATCTTGTGATAATGCGGATAAGAAGGACTAGAATGGAAGGAACGAACCGACAGATCACCTCGGAATAAGAGGCGGCATTTGGTCAATTGTAAGACACTTCATTGTAATCATCCATCTGTTATGTCCCCATACCACTAGTTTGACGGACCGTTTGTGTGAGGTTCTGCCAGCCGGACCCACCTCTTCCCAAAACGGGTTACTTCTTAAGTAACAAGAGGACTTCTTATCTAGGTACTTGCCATATCTGGATGCGGACTTCACAGGAAAACTCGGTGGATTAACAACCCTGATTCCATATGCGTCCAGAGCTGAAGTGAACTGGTCCTATTTGAACTGAACCCCCAAGATCGAAATACGAAGACAAACGTCCGTAACACGGTGCATTTGATGCGTAAGGCAATGGGTTACGTGTGCCTATTTTGTAAACAACGACTAAGAACCAGCATGTACCAAACAATATAACAGTACAGTTCGGGAACCCGGTCGTGAGCAGTCATGGATTTTAGAGATTGGCCAACTCCCAATTCTGTGAGTTTCTTGTATATTCTGGATACCACACGTTGAGCCTCGATTGGCTCAATGCTCGTCTTGAATTACGTAGAAAATAGACCGGTTATTACGTAAAGTGGCTGGGAAGGGAAACCTATTGCTGCTCTCCTACTAGGGATACGGCGCTGTATGACGCTCGCCTCGTTTTAGTAAGACAGCACGGCTGAATCTAAATGACGGATACGGAAGCACATCTACATACATCTCAAGCTTCTCACTCATGGTTTTATAGACACTCGTATCCAGATAGATCTGCAGTGAAGCTTCTTCAAATCTAGCCAACCATGAAGCCAAAGGTACCATGGTACACCATGGAGATAGTGATTTGGATAGCCTTGAACGGAAACCCAAATAACCACAATGAAGACAGGAGAAGAACGCCTTGAACGGGGCTCAAATCCCTGACCTACCGCTTGCCGGACGATGGTCCACCGGCTGTGCTATCATGCACGTCACTCCTATGTATTCAGACTCCATATTAATTCACCACACACCTGTCGAATGAATCAATATTTGATTCCACTAGTAAGCCGCCTGTGTTGAACGATTCGGTTTTTACAACACACCAGTCAGACGGTTGATAGGGCATCGTACGAACCAGTTGTTAGGTTTACGGCCCGTGGGTCCACCTTGCAACTGTTCTGAAGTTACTTTTATGTTGATTGCTGCATGTATGTTCCACATTGAACTTGAAGGCAACCCAGTTTAAATGGGTTGTGGCTACATTCTTTCAGCAACCTGCACAGCTATCGCTTCAGGTCAGCATAGGTCCTTTTTTCTCTCTTCCAGGATGGCCATGAAATTTGCTTTGTTGGCGATGAAGCATTCCGACAGTTATCCCAAATGGACCCGAATGCTGACAAACTTCTCCTTGATGCCATTCAGTTGGACAAGAGTGACGATTGGTTCCGTAAACATGGTGGCAAGGCTACCCAGTAGATGATCACTTACAAAACTCGATCGTGATACTATCTTTTTCTAATCAACTTGCCATACATAGGCCTGATTACTACTTTTGATATTGGTCGACGAAATCTCTTCAAAAAAGTTCAATACATTTGTTTATTTTGCAAGTGAATTTTTGTGATTTTATGGGGTACAAATCCGCTGAATATTAAACAACTCACGGTTAGATGAAATATCGACACCTGGTGATAAACTACGTTCATATCTACTCGTCCTCATGCACCAAGGTAACGTGCTGGAGATTTGTCGCTTGTGTGCAACTGTCCGCCTCCCAGCCGAAATTTAACAGTCCAATATGTTACACAGTTTTCGAGCGGTCAGCTGACATGATGGATAGCTTTAAAAGAACTGACCATTCTAAGGGTGGTAAGTGTCCGCTTTTTCTCTGGTCGCTAGCTTCGGGAGCATCATTTATCGGACATGTCCCAATCATGGTTGCAGCTTCGTTTAATGTCTAGGGATAGTTGAATTGTGGACAAGAGTGGACCCTGAAGTTGTAATGCCGTCTGTACGCGTTTGCATTTAGAGGTCACGTACAGCTAGGACCGAAAAATCCCCCTGGCGAACGGGTTGAGTGCGTTAGTTACCTAGTGCCTTGCTGTACTTTTTGCCTCACGTTGCGCTCGACCTTCCACTCGAATATCCTCGCCTACGTTACCTGCTCTATGTCACATGCCATCAACTCACGTGATCTTACAGTTTGGATCACGGAGCAGCAACGGGATCGCCTAGTTGGGCAACCGGAAGCTAGTCATGCTGCGGCCACACCTTCAGCATGTGGTCGGTTTCTATGTTCGTATTGGTCGCAACCTACTCGGATGAACCAGTCATATACTCGATCATGTGTCGACAGCGTGGCTCACTCCCCGCCATTATTACTCTGATGTTCTAGCCTAGTTACCATGTCGCATTGAACAGACACAGAGTTCATTGACTTATTGATAGAATGTCGAATGCAACTTGATAAAAGCAGTAAGAGAGATCCGGTGTTCTGTGTACACGAAGATTGGTCATTCATTGTAGTGTATCTCAGTGAATTTGTCCATTTTTGGTATAAGCTGTCATCTCTGTTATGTTGGACCCAACAATTTAAAAAATTTCGTTATGATTATTATTACACCTCATTCCCCATGGACACTCGTAAGGGTTATGATTATTATCAACGAGTGGCAAGTCAGAAGCCGTGTCTACAAAATATGGATCAAGAAGATGTTGAAACACATGAACAAACAATCACTGTGTGCGCTGTCGAACAGGTGAACTCGAAGCCGCCGAAGTCTCTGAGTGATGGAATCCTACCGGTGTAACATCCCCGAACGAGGAACCTGACCCGTTGGTTATACGGCGAACACCATGTTGGTGATATCAATATCCCCACAAATTCTGTATCTTTGTGTGCCCTAACGAACTTCCGGCATTTTTCAAGGTCAAACTATGGATACATATATATATATGTATGCATTGTCATTTATCCGAAATCGCCTGTTAATCGCGTGTTGTTCGGATAAATAAAGTTGTGTGCAAGGTTTTCGTCTTCTTCCTACATGCCGTACTAGGAGTCGGGATCAAGCAACATAGCTGGGGATAGAATATCGTTACAGTCCGCGCATATTATTGTTTGCTCGCTGCGTGATCGAAACCTAACACCAATCACCAGAATTTGGTTTCTAGTTTAGTAGTGGAAAAATCTAGGTGTGGTCAGTTAACTTGCCGTACTGACCAGCGTTTCCACAGCACATTTAAGCTGTACGTTTTGTGGGCATATGTTTCCACGATGTTCCGATGCGACGGGAATACACGAGCCAGAAGAGCGATACTAGGCAACCAACGTACGTTATCTGTCATAGGAAATTAGGATTACTAGATTGGATTACTATTAGATTATTAAATTATCCATTCCGTGGATTCATCATATGCGTCTATGCGGTGAAATGGTCGTATACGGGAAGGTATCTACAACAAATGCGAATCGATTTTTGGTACTAAGTTAACGGCCATCTGTAGGATGTTCCAGAAGTAATGTCTCACCTACTTAGCCGTTCTTCGTCAACTATGCGCCTTGACTTTTTCATTCTGCGATTCGCCATCGGTTGAAACCGCGGGTTTTACTGTGCGAATTGCAAATCCCATATCTGCATGATAAAAGGATTTTGGCGATATTGAGAAGTCGATGTTGGTGCTGCGCAACTTTACCAGATAGAAATGTGTCATAAATGTAGCAATGGACGAAAGAGCATAAGGAGTCTTTTATTAAACCATGATAAACTGGCGGGAATTTAAAAAACAGGAAATCAGTCGTGGCCATTTACTCCTATGGTTCACGGAAACTTGCCAGTTTTTGACAAGAGTGCTTGTTCTGAGATGTCACTCGATATTTGCAGTGATAAATCTTGATAATCTGTGGTGTTTTCCTGTCGTCTAAAATGCAGTTATTTCACTGTACCATCTCCATTAACCTGCTGGGGGTTGTTTAAACGTTCCTCTACTCTTCGCAGACGCAGCTGCATTTATGATAGAAAGCTCACCGTGATACCTACACTTTCCTTTTCCTAGTTTCAAACGATGCAATACCTCTTCTTGAAAAGTATCAACCCATTTTTAAGCTGAGGAAAGGCAGGAGCCATCGCGGACAATTCTTCTTTAATCTGATTATCCCAACCAAACGCACGATTAGTGGGGCGTGAATCCCACGATTCCAATACCTTTCGTTATCTTCGATATTTTCAATACTTAGGCCGGTAGATACTGCGAATGTTTCCACACGGGGCCCTGTGAAGCCTTATGTACTCAGGCACTCTTCACTATATTCCTGGTGCTTACACTAAAAAGATCAGTCGCCGTTGAAAAATTCCTTCACGTGCGGTTCTAGGACTCGAGTTTCTCAGTTGCACAGAAAATGCTGTATCTACCGGGCTTTAGTGGAACCGCCTCGAATATTTCTGTCCTAACTTTGGGTTGGTCCAACGCCATTGTGTTTTCATGAGGGCCAGACTCTCAGTTTAATAGAGCTAAACTTGGACAAGTCTGTTTCGAAGTTGTGAACGGGCTTTATCAGCATTCATTTACTCGACGATATGTTCCATTCGACGTTGAGTTGGAAGCAATTTATACTTTCGGGATTTGCGAGAGAACTGAAAATTCGGTGCTTTTGTTAACTTTAAAATAGTTAACGTCGCCAGATAATCTGACGACTGAGGTGCCTTTTGGGGAGCTTGGCTGCCGTCCGTTACGAGCCCATTCCATCCTGACGACAATGTGAATTTTTTATTACGGTAAATGTCTCAGATGGCATCGATGTGCACTTGTTTATCGATTCAGATGTATGTATCTTGATGTCTGCTGCGAAGCTTACTGATTACGTAGGCGCGAAAGTTGCACTCTGCTATTCAAATGCAATCTGTGCATACCAACACTTGGTGGTATAATGGAACTAGTGGATCTTTGCCATACGAAAAACTGAGTGCACTGCAACGTGGACGTTTCACCCTTAAACGCGTGTCCAACCTAAGACGTTCACTAGTATATTCAGCTTATCGGCTATTCAGATCCTTGTGCACTTCGCCATCACGGTTTATGTGAACTGTGTAAGTAACGAAATCAGAGCAGACAGACTGCGGGTCAAAGCAATTTCGTGCACCACTTGTGCTGCGAACGCCAACTTGGTTGTCCCGTTAATCTGCCATCCGGTACCTGGTCTAATGCTAACATTAGTTCATCGCTTAAGGTTTCTGCGTGATTCAGTCGGTCAAAGAGTGGATTTCTCAATGGGGATTTCGTCATGTAAGTGAAGCTAGTCTATGCTGAAAAGCCGAGCACTGTACAGTTGTTTCGTCCTTATTGGGAAAATTATTAACACCCTCACACTACTATCGATCTATAAGTAGCTCAGAGGAAGAATAAGCTCACAAGATGAATAAAGCCTTCAGCTGAGTCGTCACTCGAGGAGCTAGTGGTTCCCGTGATTGAGAGATGAGTGGTGCTATAAACTGTCTAGGTGCGAGTTAACCACACTGTTGACCAACCGCTCGTCGCCAAACGATAAAGTGTTCACACTACTAGCCAAAAGGTCGATGGTTCAAAATTCCGGAGTTTCGTGAGATGCGCACTGTTGATGAGTCCCAATAAGAATGAGGCAGCCGTACAGTGCTACTC
Organism: Opisthorchis felineus; assembly: GCA_004794785.1. Lineage (NCBI taxonomy): Eukaryota > Metazoa > Platyhelminthes > Trematoda > Opisthorchiida > Opisthorchiidae > Opisthorchis > Opisthorchis felineus. The sequence continues at coordinate 608,329 of SJOL01007819.1, read as the reverse complement.
GGCTTCTCAGAGTAGATTGGCCTCGTGATGAAATCTCAATCGAAAACTATCAACCTTTACTATGATCAGATTGAAATCCCAGGAAACGTCATTTTTTATGGCCTGTTTTGTCGAGGAATGATCAAACATTACCGATTATCACTACTTCAAAAGAAAACGAGCAGGCATCATAGGTAAGGAAGAAAAGCAGTACCTAATAGTGTGCTCTTGTTGGCCTAGCAATGGACGATATTCAACCTGTGTCCCTTTCACTCGTTACGTGAAGCCATACGATGACCATTTTGCGTTTGAGCCGCACTGATTACTGAACACTGTCCATTTCATTCCGTGCGGATTTCATTACCGCTTCTCCCTGAAATGGGCAGCTCGGTGCACGTCAAAAGCTTGATAGGATACTGCAGATGTCGCGTATGCATCTTAAAGACAGTTTTCGAACAAACAGCCAGTTGAAGCATCAGGTCCTCTTGAGTCATTTAGTCCGAAAAGCGAGAAGACAAATGCTTAATTGGTGCTATTTATTTTACTTTGGTCAACGACTAAAGTGAGTAATAGCAATGATGAAAATTGCGTGCAGCATGCAAAGTAGTGTGGAGGGTGGTCATGGATCGATACCAAGACAGACAGATGTGATTCAAAGGTTTCTGTGTACACAAAACCGCTTCGTCACACTCGATATCGTCTCACTAAATGCCAGCGTTCGGCGTGCATTGTGGTATACCAGAATCTTGAGTGACTGACCACGCTCAACCGAAGTCTTGTGTTCATCGGATTTCTGGCAATCAACGCATTCCGGTGATCTCCCGATTGCTGGGTGACCGTTTTTTGGTTACCTGCATCAAATGTTTCAGAAGGTGTTTGGTTATCCTCCTAGAGAGTCACTGGCCTGTTCTATCAATGCATATTTCACCGAACTGATGGATGATACAGGCTATATGGCTATCAACTTCTGCATTTGAGTAGCTCGTGATGTCAGCGATCAAGTGCACTTGGCAGTAGTGTTCTTGGCTCGCAGTTTGGAAGTGCAATCTAAAGCAACAAGTTTGACGAATAAATGATTGCCATTGGAGAGGAATGGCAAGAAAATGTGGATCGCGTAAGGTTATTGGGCTGAATGAATCGCTCTTGCGTAATGACGTGTTTCAAGGGTTGCGGATATTTCTTGTTCTACGGAATATCATTCTTATCAAACTGAGTTTATGAAACACGTTAGTAAAGCTTGAAATGGGAAAATGTGGGTCACCCCGGCAGCACAGACCAGAATGTAATTCCGGCGTTGTTTCAACAACATGTCCAAGAATACTAAACTGGAACTTGGCTCTTTCATCAAAACAGGGATTAATTGGCGATAACATTGCAACGCAAAGAAAAAGATGAGTTGCTCTTCAGACTTCAGGGAGTGTACAAAGAGTGACAGAACACTTTTAGGCGCCTCCATCTCTATCATTTCTATGATGTCGGTGATAGTAATGCTGAGTTTGTTGCCTAGAACAACACCATCAGTCTGTCTACCGATAAAGTTTTCACGTCTATACGAATACTCTAAGTGCAAGTAAAATGAAGTCTTTGAGTAAGATAGGTGAGATACTCAATGAGATAATATGGTTGGTAATGTGGCCGTGCAACTGCACAATGTTGAAAATGGATCAATGAAAACATCATTTTTGAACTGATCGAGGTTCCATGAGTGACCCGATGGAGTTCAAAAGAATCCTTCAGACAGTAAGGCGTTAGACGTTTTACGGATGAGATATAGGATACCCAGTGGGAAACGGGTTAAACAGTATCAATCAATGGTCTGAGAAGCACAGTGGTCCTTGTATCTCTTTGGATAGCCATTGTGGCCATATTTAAGAATAGGCTGTCTGTCAACTCTCTAATCAGTATTCAAAAGCCCATATCCAGAGGTGAGTCCATATTAAAGATTGAAAGATTGTAGAACTTCCCCCTTATAAGGACTCGTGTATTCCCGAAACTTATACGAGTAACAGTAACTGTTATGTAACAGTGTAAAGTTATTTAGAATTGCGGTACTTACAGATATTTTTTCGTCCTTTCTTATAGTATGATGTTTCAAGTCCTTAGCTTTCAGTGCTTTTCGCTTCCTGAGATAACTCAGAAATTAAATCAGCTCATAGTGTATCTGCATCAAGTGCCGCTGCAGTTGAAATAGATGGTCCGATCGTTCAGTTGTAGCATCCTTTCGGTGCTACCCGAAGGAAGCACGAGGGCTGTTATAATGCCAGCTTACCTAAGCCTAGATAGGAGCTGAGGTTGGGTTTGAACCATGGACTTTCCGGTCCGTAAGCCCGTGCCTTAACCACTGGGCTATCTCGATGAGATGCAAAGAAAGGGCAAGAAAGATGCAAAGGTCCTGAACAAACATCCTTCTTCAATAATTTTTCCATGAGAGTTCCACTCTGAGTTTCTATTGAGACGGAACCCAAAGGCCCTATTTGTTGGTACGCTAAGCACACCTGAGAATATAAGCAACTGCCTTTCTGCTGAGAGGTCCGTCCTCGTCAAAAGCAAGAAGAGGCTGGTTATGTGGATCAATTACTATGTAGGCAGACTCAATTTTCGGTATCGTTTGTTTATTTCCCTCCAGAAGCTCCAGTTTCATATGTGAGCTAGCGAAGTGTAATTTCACGCCTGAAAGGGTCTACAGTTGTTGTGCTCTCGGATCCCTTCTACTCGGGTTAATGCGTAGCCATAGATATGGCGAAAGCTACAGATTCCTTTTAACATCTATACCAATCCCTTACTTTCATTTTGCGTTGGCTGTAATGCGCTAGTTCCGTTCTCATTAGAGCGATCAAACAAGCGAACTTGAAGCTTGGATTACATTTCTAGACAGACATCATATCATTGATGCTGAAAACATTTTTACTATGTAGGCGAACACCTTTACGCTGGTGATTCTTTGTGATTTGGAAATCGATGTTGGTCACCACTGGACTTTACAATGATTAGATTAATGCACTTCAGTTAATTCGCTTTTGCGTTTCATCTGATCTAACGAACTTCACGCTGCCCTTAGACTTTTCAGCGTAGATTACCTTTCGGATGGAATTGTGTAGGAAATGACATTTAGACAGATAAACGTCATATAAGAGTGGTCAGGAAAGTTACCTCAATTTTTCAGATTGATTCTGCTATATATTAAGGGTTTTCCTGAAATTCTTCAAATTCTGTAGTCTGCAAAATGCGATCCTTTAGTCTTATTGTACTTACAACGGCTTAAAACTTATTCATCAACAGAGGAAGATATATTAATTAATCTTAGTTCAAAACCATCATCTTAGGAGTACTTTCACTCTGGCCCAGACGACGAATCCGAAGAAGTAAACCTTCCGACAGACCTCAGATTTTGTACCAAATAAGTGCACACCTGAAATAATAATACACAGAATGGGCGAGTTGACTCTTGTTTCGCTTCTTGGCTTTAGGCAGACCCTATACTTCGCGAAAGATAATATTTTTCCTATACGTATTTGAAACCATTCGTAATGATTGATTTGTACTTTGCAGGTCTGTTCACCTATTTTGGGGCATCTTCAGCTTGTGTGCGACTCGGAAAGCTTTGAACTACTTTTTAGCGAATTCAAAGGTTAGAAGAGGTCCAAAAAGACTCAAACATCGATTAGAGACTAACATGCTCCTAATTAGTCAGTTGTGAGGCCCTTTTTGGGGAAGCTTAACGATTGAAATGATTGTTAGTGAACGAAGTTTCACTCATGTCCTCAATGGCGGCTTTTGCTGATCAGGAAGGAGATTTACATTCCGTCAAGTTGAATTTTTTTTCTTTGGGGGGGTGGGTGGGCAGTATAATCGCATAATATGTACTTGGCCAAAGATCTGCAATGTATTTATTGAGGAAGAATATATATTATCAAAACCTTTAGGCGAACTGTAGACAAACAATTGGAGAAGAGTCAGGAAGGGGTACGCGCCACTCTACAATATATATATATATATATATATATATATATATGCCCTCAGACAAGAAATACTACCTCCGTGCAAAGCAGTGGTCATGGCGAAGGTGGAGGTGTTACCATGAAGATGCCCTCCGTACACAGTTTCACGACTGCTACCTGTTTTTAAGTTAAAAAGCGGCATATTTGGACAAAACGAGGAGAAAAGGTCAGAGACTATGAGTTTATGTTGCCCAGCCACGTTAGCAGTTTTTCGGTACAGAATTTTGCTTATCCCACTACTCCTCAAAAGCAGAGAAGGGACGCTTTCTGGTCCTACAAGTGGCTGGTTTACTACCTAAGGTGAAACCTAGTGTCACTCATCTAGCAGCGAAACCAACGTTTTGCATTGCTTTCACAGTGTGTGTAATATTCAGACAGAAGGGGGTTGGCTTAACGTACCTACACAAAACCTTCGACCCGTGAGACTCATGAACTCCATGATCGACTAGAGGATGGAAACTAAAATTCAGTTCAGGCGCCGTTTGCCTTGAAGTCAGTCACCCAGGGCAGTCGGCGTACTCCGGATCAGTCGTTTAATAAACAACACCATTCTGTCTGCGCCTTTGTAACTGAAGCTAAGAGTAATTCATTCACTCCTTGTACTCCATCTGAAGACTAGTTTTTAACCAACACTTCTGAACAGTTAACCATCGGTCTGTCAATCCTGCTAAGGCAATGGACAAAGGCTTTCAGCCTGTATCTTGGTGGAAACACCCTACGATAAAACAGCGAACCAGACTCACCCAAGTGGCTGGGTTTTCGGCAAGCTGACAGTGATGGTGATCGGACCAAAGGTCCTTGACAGGGATTCATATAAACGTGGAAAACCCGTTGTATTTGTCCGGTCAGGTGAAGTTGATCCATTGAGGCTAGACTGCCCTGAAGTTTGTCCCACACATTATATGCTACTGATTTATTTGTTAGTAAGTCGAGCGGAATAAAAACTTTCATAGTGCTTTTAACTTCAGCCTTCCCGCTCACAGCCAGGACTACAAAAATCCCAAATTTACTGTCAGTTGTAGGTCAATCCATCCCCAATCATTGAACATCTTCAATATTTATCCCAACTTGTGCCAATAATAGATTTCTACTCACGATGTTCCAGAAATCATTAGATCGAATCTCGAGGCTGAACCAACTGGCAGCAAGCAAAACGGCATCTCGAGTGTTTATCGGCAATGGAATAGGACCTTTCTAACGATGTAGTGACCAGCATGAACCAAGTTGATGACGGAGTTCGGTGTATTCTGTAAGTTTTGAAATTGATGCAGAGCCCCAAGGTGCCTCAGATCTTCAACCCGCACATATCAGGCCTTACAATGATAAAACAACACTCTTTACTGCACCACAATAAATACGAACCGTGGAGCCCAAAAGATGCGCTGTATTGTGCCTTAGGTATCACAAATGGGTAGGTGCAATTCTGAT
>SJOL01007819.1:560902-586683 GCA_004794785.1 Opisthorchis felineus | reverse complement strand
AATAGACCGCTCATCTCTGAGAAGACCATTCTGTTTTCGTGGTGAACCCACGATTTTCTCACATAAGTAGCGATTTCTCCCAAAAACGCCGACTGGCACCAGGAACTATAAGAGGATACGGCTAGAACACAGGGATGAGCAGTATTGGTGACGTTGAGTTTTGGACGCGAACCGACGAGGCGATTGCTTCTAAAGTCCTGGAAAAACTGGTTAAACCGGCTGGACAAACTCAAACTGGATTCAAAACCCTATGTTAACTAGTTGGTATCTGTTGAACCCATAATTTTATTGTCAAACGCGCTATTCAGCTAGAGCTACTCCCTTCAATTTCATCCTCAATTTGGACACTAGTACTCATGTTGTGGTTAACCGTGGTGAGACACCCGACAATTGTTGGCCCACTGAAGGATGACTTCTACACCACTGAATCACCAACGGCAGGTGAAGTGAAAATTCAGACCTTCAAGGTTCGCTGCCTCTGTATTGAGATTTGTATGGAACGGTTAGGAATATTACACAATCATGTCTTTATTTAATATGCCTCTCTGCGGAAACTCCCCTTTGATACTGACCGTTTCTGGTTGGTAACGTTACATTACTGTGATGATCCTTTTAGAATGATTCCCCTTCATTCTGATGGCAGCAGGAAAGGCAAACGGCTTACAATTTGACTACAATATTTCTAGTCCAAAGCCATACAGTGGACGTCAGAGCTATCATGCGAAATGCGGTCGAGTTACAGCACCTTCCGTCGTGTCCGCTTCTCTATCGCTACCGTGGTTAATAAGTCCATTATGAGGCACCTACAAAGGCTGGAAACGAGAGGTCAAATCGAAAGGTTAAGTGTAAGCATTGTAACCCACGTCGATTATGACCTTTTTTAGTTAGTTGTGACCTTTGGCCGCAGTTCATCTTGCCCGAGTGCTTCCAGTATCCGGTATTTGATCTTACCACACTAACTCACGTGGTCTAAAAAAGTCACCACTAATCGACGTGCCAGCTATTAAGCCCGCGACCAAAGGCTGACCATCATGGACTTAATTAGTGTGATCTCATTTCAAATGTCTGCGACTTGTAAGCTTCTTTCCAGGTTATTTAGTTTGTTCCTGCCAGGAAGCTATCATAATATGGTTTTGATGGACACAATATCGCAGGCGCTGCGGAATGGAAAAATCCTTATGTTGAGCCCGAAGTGCATTGTATTTGATTTGTTCGCCAACAGCAGCTTTTGAGTATGGACTCGACAATACAATCAACCGTTTGCAGCAAGCAGACTTCTCTTCTGTCTTCAGTAGTTGTCCTTGCCGGATAAGCTTAAGGGAGGCTGTGGTTCACCAGGAAAAAAATTCCATTTCGCTCAGCAAGAATCAAAATTAGCTGCAGTTATAAAATTAAAATGCTGTGAACGGATAGTTTCAGCAATTGGGTTGCAGGATATTGATGCATTCGAATTAAGAAAGTTAGAGTACAATACTGACGCATCGAATCAACTGTTTTTCACCTTTATCTCCCGACATCTAGTGAGGCAGAGAAAGACTACCCAAAATTATATTGTAGGTGGCTGCCGGATTTGTCGAATTCGCGCTCAAACGATAGGGATGTGGACGCGGATTCTCATGCTCAGCAAAATATGTCACCGATTCCAATAACCCACTGCGATATTGGAAGGGACTGCGAGGACCCGGCAACCGACTGGACTGTCCACATTCTGTTGTCGTCACAAGACACGTTCCTTCTGTTACATGTGTGATGCTTCCCACTGTCTGGGTCGTGGTGTCAATGGGGCTATTGTTCGACTATAGTTAACCGGGTGGTCACATTCAGATATCATCTGAACTCGTGTTATCAGTCCGAGATCAAGCGGGTAGCTTTGGGGTGTGGGTGCATCACCGGCACCCATCCAAAGTAAAGGATCCATTTGAACTATCTCTATTGACCGTTAACTAGCAGCCTTGGTGAAAAAGTCGACGGGTAGTCTCGGGAATGAAAACCTGGTCAGATATGATGCGATGTTTGGGTAAACGTAGAGGCTAAACAAACTCCTTCTGGTCCAGTTCGGCAAAATGACGACTAGTTGTCTGATCCCATTTACAACTAGCCTGTCTCCCTCGTCCTATTAACACTAGTCTGAACGGTCTGACCTACTGCACACTTGTCGTGAGATATTGCTTTGCAGTTTGGTCACCCTTACGTTTCATGAATATACTAAGCGATCCGAAACACAGTCTGTTAAATGCCTTCTATAGGGAAGAATTGAACCATTCAAAGTATGTCCACGTAAAACGTAACTCGAAATCCCAGAATGGAGTTTCCATGCACCGGAAACAAGGAAATGACCGGAACATCTAAAATTAGGTTGCTGTGACTAACATCCATATGCAACAAAAGTTGTCTAACAAATTCTATAAGGACCCAGTTCCATAACAAGCATGATGCAATCGCTAGTCATTGGGACTGCAACCAGTGGGCATCAAATTACACTTAGTCAAAGTTTACCTTGCTCAAGAGCATGATTCGTGGTTGGCCTACAAACCAATAAGTGCAATACACAGAGAGCAAACGCTTAGAGAGGTGGACAGGAATCAACTACAAAGTGACTGATTGAATTTCGCTGATAGCCCTGGGTCTGTGGTCTACAAATCTTCATGATATACCTAGGACACCCTAACTACATCGATTGTTAAGAGCTTTCGATGAATCAGCTTGTTTAGTTGATCCATCGCCAGACTTATTGGAATACATTGTCTGAAGTCGAACTGGTAATCCATGTTAAGAGGTCACTCTCCATTGTTTTCGGCTAAAGCGATCACCAGCGACAGCGACATTACACAGTAGCCATGCTTTAAGAAACCCAACTATTGGACTTATCGGGAACGACATTAGCAGATGATGACTAAGGTTCCCACTACATTATTTGGGAAGATATGCTCAGTACCTAACGACTACCATTATGGTTATCGCTTTTCTTTACAATATCCGGCACTGGCAATTACATTGGTTCACTTATGAAAACAGTGTGGAAATGTTCCTCAGTGATATCCTCCACAGTTCCTCCTTCACTCAGTCATCATCTTCGTTTTTCCTCCGGTTCCTCTTCGTCTCGCTCCCCACCCTCCTCCTCATCATCAGAACCACCAATACGCAGCAGTCTCTGCGGCTTACTTCAGCTCTTTTTTGGTTTGTGGACATACCCATTTGTTTATCATTATTTTCATTTTCCACAAAAATAAAGGAGCCATCATAAGCTAATACACTCATTTGCACAACAATTTCGTTTCCACGAGAGGCTCGCCTGAATCCCGGCTGAATCTCTCTTCATCTGAATGTGCTGCACAAAGGCCATCTCATGTTTCAGCAAATTCATTAGTTTCCTTCATCATTAGTTATTTAACATGTTCAGTTTCGGCCGCTGCACAGGCTTCACTGGATTTCACCCGATTGTTTATTACTCTTGAGCACAAACTTTCTAAGGGAACGTGAATAAAAATCGTTTGCCTGAGCGTTACTGCAAATATCGGATGCATGCTCCAAGCAAACTGGTCGATCAGATTTACGCAGTAGCAGCTTAAGCTCCGTTAATGATGAATATTTACCACCCCATCCTTTTTGTGTCCGTGTGCAACGTTAAGCATCGATGTACCTCACCTATCGATTTATATAAACTATTGAACGTTTTTACTGAATGGACTGAACCCATTCGACCAGTACCGCCTATTCCCATTGATTTACAAAACCATGATGCCTCGCGTAGAACTGTGATTTGTGTGATGTTGGACAAGCACACTTGAAAGTCGGCTCAGCAGGGTTGAAGATTAAACCACTTAGATACTTCACACTTATATAAGCCACACTGTACTTTTATTGCACTGTTCTCACGCATTCTGAAGGTGCACCCGGCATTCAGCGAGCTCTCGGAAGTACAGATGTTTGTCCCGTGATAACTGCGAGTTCTGTGGTGAATTAATGCTAATGAGGCTGGAAAGAAATCGCGATGTTTGCCAACCGAATCCCACCCCACCACCGGAAACTTGGAGTTGAGTACAGTAACTTACATCCCTGATAAAACTGCATATTTTTGCGAGATTACCAGAGGTTGATGGTCCATAACATGTTGAGATAAAAAACCCAGAACAGAAGTGTAGAATAATTCTCTCAGGGTGATCCCAGCTGTCAGCAAATGTTAGCACCCTACTAGTCCTTGCCTTATGCGGCTATCTTACAAGGCTACCCTGGGTTTTATGGGTGTCCGGAGACTAAGGGTATCTCGGGTGAGGTAACTGATGGTGCATCAGGTGGTTGGCATGTTCCAGGGTAATAAACCCAAATGAACATTCTACATGAAGTTTTCACAAACTCCTGAAGTCGTATACTTTCAGTGCAAACATAAGCCGACCAAGTCACTGTTATCCCAACCGCTATAAATAGTAATGTCAAGTAAATTTTCAGTCCCAGTAGCATAACTTTGGATTTTCTTGTTGACACAGTCCACACCTACGTACAGTAACCTTTTTTCTCAGTTTTAGTGCATTTTGAGTGGTGTACAATTTTGTTTACCACAGAGAAGGAAAAACAAGGAAAAATTCCACTTTATGGATTTGCATTTTGCCAAGGTTTTATGAAAAACAAATGCTTGTCTCATTAAGTGAATCATAAGGCAAAGAACTACAAGATCTACGACTTAAAAGGTCAAGCGGGGAAAGAAAAAAGCGTATTCAACGACCTAACTAAGTAGTATATGTCACCAATAGGATGCACGGTCAAACTTTCAGTAAGCTTCAGTAAGAACGGAGGAGTCAGTAAACGCATAAGAAGACTCACAATGATGTTAGGAACACTCAATTGTAAAATTCGTCATATTTCGACGCATACCACTTCTTACCGGTCCGCGGTTTTCATGTGATTTTTTAAGATCTGGGTAAATATATGAGTTCGAGCGCCACCGGTCCGGACGGCGGATATATCTTGTAGCCCTGGTTATCCTTAATGGTGCGCAGGGCACCTGCTAAATTTTGTCACAACTCTTCATCAGGTCACACTGATGACGCGCAGTCTTGGCAAGCACTGGATACATATTTGGTTAACAGAGTTCTCACCCTGGATGTGTACATGATTAAACCTGAAATCTCTATAAGTCCATTAGGGTGGGGTTGATATTTGGGTCACAGTGGCTAAAAAGAACGAGCGACAAAAGCGTGATGCACTTTTACCGCGAAGCTAGTCGTACCTTGATGGAATTTTACGAAAACAATATCTTGTTCACCTGCATACACCTGGTGTTGACTATGTAATGTAACCTCGGAGTAAACAGGCTTCCTCGCCACTACCTGACTGGTTCACCAGCGGTCACTATGACGTGGAGGAAAATCCTCCAGGTTTCGGCAGACCTGCTTACGACAGCGTTAATAACTAAATTGAATAGGTTGGATTTGTTATTCCGCAGAACAGCTGGTCCATTTTAACCAGTAGTTCCGTTCATACTCACTGGCTGGGAGATTCAGGTAGGGACACATTACTGGATACCAGGAGATCTGATTGCATAGGGTCTGGTAGGATGCAACTGCGAGATTATACTCCAGAGTGATCACTCGATATTATTAAACGGTAGTACATATACGCTCAGAAAGCCGCATTCTTCGTTAAATGATGGTAGATTATGATAAGTAAACAAGTCTATCACAGATTGAAGCACTGATGCTTTGGGGTAGATACCACTCACATTTTCAGAAAACTAGCTTGGTCAGAAATCCTTTTGGTTCGCCTACGCCAAGAACCTTCCGAAGGCAGCATGCTGAGCGAAATTTACAGACACTACAACATATTTCTTGATTATTTCAGTTCCGCTTGAACACAATTACCGTGTTAAAAATATATGAATCCGAAAATATATCTGCCGAGCAAATCTGCTGTCTAGCTAAAAAAGTTGGCTGACTACTTTAATCCACCTTGATGATGATACTGAAACCACAAGTAAGTAATGGAGATGGATTTCTGTTGAAGTGTTTTGTTGACCTTCGTTCTTTATAAAAAGTGACCGCATTTCTCAGCTATCCATTTGAGCATGCCACCAGTAACTTGAGCCTCAAATTTCTTCCATTCGTTCATGATCAGTCTTCGGACAATGTGTTTCCCATCGTTACACCCTAAACATTCCCTATTTGTATGGGCGTAATACACTACTCATAGGGTTGCTGAAAACTCTTAGACACATTCAGCTGCTTAAGAACATCATAAACAGGAGATTTAGTTGGGTTCCAGGTGAGTCTCCCGTCAAAACCAGATTGTGATGCAAATGAGTGTATTTGCCGATTCCCAGTTTGGTTTATACTATAGTCCAGCCAGTTCATATCCCATATACTTCGAAACAGTAGTCATAATGTGAGGAGGTGAGCACCATCGCACTAAGATATTAAAGCACTTGTTCCTTCGTCAGGTACGTGGCTTAGTAAATGTACTTATGATGCAGCTCTCCGCTCATAACACTGCTGATATTCAATCCTCCCACTCGCAACAAAGGCTGTTCAAACAATCATTGTACTTTATTGTAGTATGGGCAGATTCGGTAATTATCAAATGAGATTTCTTCCTGTCACCAGGGCTTATCTATGATTCTCGGTCTTTCAGCACAGAGTGGCCTCAATGACAGGAAGAAATTTCAAGCGAACTTCACTTTAGTCCCATATACTGGGTGCTCGTTGTAGTTTTTGAAAGTCATGGCAGAACCGGGTCAGCCCACCTGACCCATCTAGCTTAAAGTTCACCCTATTAGAGAATCTGCCATCACCCGTTCATGGGACAACACAATGTATTATTCCGCTCGTAACAACGTGATTTGTCTAAACGCGCTAACCTCCGAGACTTCTTCTACCCGTGTTGGAGTTTACTGCGGCTGACATGCAGTTCAAAGCAAGAAATTCAGAGGTAATCTCCAATACGCTTCAATCTATATAGCGAAAATTGAGGAATTTGTTTAGGTAGAAAAGTCTGTGGAAACATGGCGCCTTTCATAATGATTATGATCAATTTCCACCCGGGATAGAAAAATTCACTTCACACATATTGACTCACTTCTTTGAATTACACACACATAACTTGCTCATGCATACTTTTGTTCTATCGAATGGTTGGTTCGTTTTCTATAACCAGTTCAAATGCTCCCACGATAAATTATATTTCTCCCCCTCACCCTGATCAAAAACTTTCAATTTGTGATGTTTTACACTTACCCTGCTCACTCATTTCGCAGGCTTGGTGTGCGTGTAGAAGTTCAACAAAATCCGTCCGCTGACAAGCAGCCAAATGCGAAATAATCAAAGTATCCACTGTACGAAGCATTCGCCTATCTGCTCGCTATTTACTAGACTAACAACACTGAGTGCTAGCGTCTACCCATTATCTCAACCGTTAACAAAATCCTTGCGCAAGGCTGAATTAAAATCAACGTCGCCCTAAGAGAAGGGTACAAAGCTAAATGAGATGAAACAATATTCCATTTCCCCCGGATTCGCAACACACTAGTGGTATGGGAATATCATTCGTAGGTAATTCGAAAATGAGCTCCCCGCGTCTACATCAGGGTATTGGTCTTTTTATATTCCATCGAATTGCAATCCTTTCATCTCTCTAGTTTATCATACTTTTCTAATGGGAAGGACGTTTGTACGTTACAGCCAGCATGGAATGAAAATCAGCTATTTGGATCAGTAAAGGTCCTAATCACTTCGTGTGAAGAAAATAGTTCAGATCGTATGGTTTTTGAACGGATGGTTGGTTGGTTGAGAAAATAATGTTATGTTGAAAATAATGGTGCGTAATGTGAAACAAAAGTGAGCCATGGAAGTCCACTCATGTCTGCATCATTGTACTGCAAGACGGCTTACCTACTTCGAACAAGGTCGGCAATTGTCTGATCCTGAAACACTGTTGAGCAGCAAATCAGTTTAAGCATACTCCATGCGACCTAAACCTCAGCACAACCGTGCAACAAACTTGTGGACGGTGACACTGTGTCAGGTGACATCTACTAAAACTTGAATCTAAAGGGGATAATTGGAGTCAGTGCAGCAGAGCAAACAAGACGCCATAGAAAAGGGAGCAGTATCACATCCCTGTACGGTCACTTAATGCCTGTACATGTGCGACATAAGTAACTTTCCACATTGTAGACCTTTTTTGTGGATTCACCGCATATAGAGAAACTATTAATTCCATGATTTCAAATGGGTCAAACGTTGACCAATTAGCATTTCCGCTAACTTATTCAGTGATTCGCCAACAGGTAGATAACCGGTAGATAAAAGTAGTAACAACGACTACCTGGCTATTTTCTACTTACGCCATCATGCGTAGGCATGTTGCTTTTCTTGGATTTTAGGATACCAGGTAGAAGTTGTGCTGAATAGTAATCCCAAATGTAGTATTTCAAAGTCTTAATAACGGAAGGAGGAATTTATCATCCTGTGAGTGTTCGTAGTAAGACGGAATTATTAGAGTAGTTCACAAAAGCTTTTGATGGACCAAAACATATCTTCCGATTGAAATCAGAAAACCTCTGTGCTGGAGGACCATGTGTTTACAAGGTTATGATATAAATTAGGGCTTGATTTTCTCCTAGCTCAAATCGTCCCGAAATATCAAGAAAGGTACTTTGAGAATTTTACGCAGCTTTTTGTACCTCAAGTGTGGAAAATCATAGAAACCTTTATGCTTTCTTTACACAGGATTTTTAGAGGCAGTGTCCGGAGCTACTGGCCGGATAAATTGCAATTTGAATAACCACGTGTCATCTTCCATCTGAGCTTATTGAGCCGGACCACTTAGAGTATAATCACTTGATAACAGTCATCCACACGTCAGTGATGGCTACAAAACCACTTATGGTACGATCACCGTGTATCTGTCATTAAATCGTCACTCCAGAATGAAGATTTTTGTTTCGTCTAGGTGGCCTGAAAACCGCAGACACGGAGCATGTTGGAACAAACAACACATTTTTATCAAGATTAGTCCCAAAAATTTCAAAACCAGATGGGCAAATGATCTGTCTCAAGTTTGAGAACTCAATGATGAAAGTTGTGTTTCCAGCCCGTTACTGCAAGCAATAACTTACTGAGAACAATGTCTGAAAAACATGTCTTCAAATTCGAACTGCCTTCATTATTTCTCTTTTAAGCGCTGCGTAAGTGGTGAGTGTAGCCTTGAATCGGCCTATACTGAAGGGGGAAGAAGTCCCCACATTCAAGGACTAAGCACACGTCAGGTCACACATATCACAGATAGTATGATAATGCCCAAATGAATGCTCATCGAAAGTTTCCGGATCCCCGAGTAAATCTCGATGCCAGTGACAACGAACGTATGGTCGGATCAGTGGGTATTTTGATGCCCCCTTTGGAGTAAGGGGCTCTGACGGTGATGCTGACCGTAGTGAACGTATACAATAGGAATATGACGGCTGAAATACGAAATCACATCTACTACTGGGTCAGCAATTCGACGCAGTTCGTGTGTGTTCTCAAAACAAATCAGTCCGAGCGCAGTGATCTCGGTAACCTGACCCCTCGAGTAAACATCAAGTCACCTGAACTGACATCATATTCGTCATATCAATAATCTGACCGCTCTTGTCAAGCCTCGGATAATCAACCGATCTTCATGCACGACTTGATGAACTGTTCGATGGCTGAGCAAAATTCAGCTAATTTGCTTAGGTTAATGGAAGAGTAGAACTCAGAATACAAGCATAATACATGGAGCAACTTTTCATTATAAGAATAACATCAAGCTAATCGGGACAACCTCATCTTAGGTATGGCGCTTTTCATAAACCGCATTCCTCGTGTCAAAAGGAACTGCCGTATTTCATTGTCATTAGTCGTGATTGGGAGTGAAGGGTCTTGATAAAAGTGCCGATCCTCGTATACATTAGAGTTAAAACAATAGCATACAGGTTTTGGCCCATGTAATTCGATTGCCTCTGGAGAATGATCGGTTCATCTTGACAACAAAGCCCTGGTAACGTCCATGATATCGGATCCCAACTGTGACCATATTTCACCAAGCAACGATGCCCGCTTGGTGTTATGTAGCAAAGGCACATGAGACGAAGAGTCAAAAATTACCTCACCAAGGTTTCGACTTGAAGCTGCCGTTTTCGAAATGTCAAATTAAAATATGAAGCCTGTTCTGAATGCAATCGCCGGTTGGTTTTTTGTTTTGTTATACCAAACAAGTTGGCTGCGGATGAGACTTTTTGTCAGGTAACAGTGCTTTCCACTTCATGACGATAGTATCAAATTCAGATCACTCTCATTTGAACTGTCCTCCTCCTGTCCTGAAGCAATTACTCTGGAAAAGAGGGAAGCCAGAGAGAGAGGCACTGCATCCAAGTTTCGCTCTTAGTAGTGTGTATTCTCGGCCGTGTCAGGATTCGAACTTCGGACATCTGACTTGCTAGCTTGATACCTACTACATATGCTTAAGTAACTGAACCGTTATTGAATTTTCCCAATAAACTAACTCTGCCTGTCGAACACATGATAAACGTGAAGGTCTGCACAACTACTTTTGCTATTGTGGGGGTCGATAGGACACAGAAGTGCGTAAATGTGGTCAATTCATAGAACGTCAGTTTAGGTATACAGTGTTTCCCCGAGTAAGCTTCATATCTCCTGAGACTGCTCTACCCGTCCCCGCAAAATTCGCTATTAAATTGCTGGAAAAACATGATCGTTCCCTACGGAAGCAGGCAATTTCGGCTTTTTGCACCCTAGTCTTCCCCAAAAGAAGGAATGGGGTATAAACTCAGGGAAATTAGAGAACGCAGACACTCATTCTATTGTAGTCAAAGCCTCTATAGACTTAGTGATGTTGGGTGTTTGGAAACTATATGTAGACTTACTGGTTTCCCCTAGCGCACCTGAGTGACGCTGGAAAATACCACATGCAGATGTGATCACCAACGTCAGTTATCCCACAACGAGCCGTAAGACTTTCCTTTCGAACTGAGTTTGATGGTGGCTGGTTTGGTTGCTCCAATCAGGGAAGCACACTGTGATGTAGATCTGCTGCATGGCTCAAAATATGCTCGGTTTTATTGCAGTCGGTTAGACCGTTGAAAGAGCCTCGTTGACTTTCTTTAAGTAGACTGACGTTTTGCTCTTTTAACGATGGTCGATTCCAGTGAGGTAAAATCTACTCCATCGTGTGCTCCAGAACATTCCTTTAGTCATTACTTTTATCTTCACACATGAAATTTCGTGAATTTGTTGGCATACACACGGTAGTGGACAAGCAATGGGGAGTTTTGGTAAGGATTTTGTGAGTATTTTCGTGGTACATACTAATTAAAAAACTGTAGATTAAAAGTGGGTCCAATGGATGTTGCCGAGCAAATTTCTTTCCAAAGTCCAAAACTAGTCAGACTAGCGAATAAGTGCGTTTATGCGTACAGTGCTGCGGAATATTGCTGGCTCGGCTGGAGTCAGATTTTTGTTAGTACATTCACTGAACCTGGCAACTGATTCTCAAACCTTTCACAACCATTCGAGCAGATACTGTTCGCGGTGCATGTTGCAGTACCGGTCAGTAACTGCACCCTCAGTCCTGTAACCAAGAAATTGTTGCCTCTAGATTTAGCACACTGTATAACATGGATATCATCTTTATGGCAGGTCAGACGTAGAAAACAGCCCGAATTTTAAACAGCGTGTGTCGGCTTCGAGTGTGATTCTGGCTGACCAAGATGAACAAGAAGTGAACGCCAATATTCCCCTTGCTGGATAACTTCTAACTAACCGACCATGAGAGCTGAACAATCATTATGGGAGGCTATTATGGGTAGAAAACACCAGCTGCACGCTTCCCAACAAAAAAAGGTAACTTAAGTTCACTATGGCCAACTCCGAACCCAGTTTCTCCCATTTTGTCGTTAAAGCATGTACAATGGTTGAAGTAGGTACCTTATACCTTTTGATATAACTTTCGTTTCTTGTTGAAAGACTTTTTAATTACGGCATTGATAAGGACCAATCTTCTTCGACTTTCTAGTACGTTTAGGGCAATTATGTTCATTCGCTGCTTTTATGGAGCAACAACGTAGCTAGTCACGTGGAGAGAAATCTGTCGCTCCTTTTCGTAGAATCCCCTGACTAAAAACTTCTTTACCGAAAAGACAGTTGTAAATTTTTTGTAAATTCTTTCCATTGTGATGCTAGTTGGGAAAGTGAACTCACAAACTCGAAGAGGATTTGTTCCCCGGATCTCAACTGGCTGATTTGCTTTTTAAAGGGAGAGGTCAGAATAAAACTCCATATGCCCTCGACAGATTCATTACGTGGCTGCCTCTTCGAAGTGCCTTTGGCTTATAAGCACAACTGATACGATAATTCGTCATACCGGTGGATTGTCTGCAGCTTGAATTGTCCGGAATCAATTGGTAGTTTAACCTTGAATACGCATGTGGCAAAAATTTGTGAACACCGCACAGCCGAAATGCTGACTGAAGGGAATAAGGATGAAGAGAACATGGGGCAGCGCACAAAACCTGATCGTTATTAAAGCTGTCCTAACCATAATCATTTTTGCTCTTGCATAAGAGTATGTCTTCTTCAAAACTTCACGTGTTCTCTGTTCACGTTTAATTAGGTGAAAAAACATTAGTCCCCAAGGATCTGTATGATGTGGCCTGATGTTCACTGTACCGGTTCAACATTTCGTCTAGTATGAACCAAGGGTATACAGTTGTTAAAATTTTGCGGCGTTTACTGCAGACGGACTGGAAAATTCCAGCAAACCCTTACTCAATATATTGGAGACTACCCGGAAGCGAATGAAATGTCAATACCTTAGTGTAAAACGCAAGCGACGCGGTTTTTATTGGTCGCCCCACCACGAGAAAAGACCCTCACGGATAATACACCTTGAAATTCCTTAAAGAGGTTCTCCTAGTTGCGAAATTACAAGACTATAAATACGTCAACTCATTCTGTGAAGGTAATTGCTAGAATTGAACGTGGCCGGGAAAAATCATTCGCTGCAGAAGGTTCTCTGAAAAGCAGTACGTTGTAGAATGATGCCCCATACAGAAGTTCTTGTGTGTTTGGCTCACTTCAGTGGCAGTCGACATAGTTTCAGTTCCCTATTGTTAATATTATTATTGCGTGATATTCCCAAGCAATGTACTTTAAACTGTGCCACTGAACTATTAACCGTTCCGTGATTTCGACTGCGGGCAGTCCATCGAATAAGTTAACTTTAATGAACACTTGATAGACCCACCGCACGTTACCTGAAGCACTACCGTATTCGTTGGGAGTTCATAGGACTATCAACAAAGTGTTCAGTCAATGAAACTAAAAACAGTTTCCAATTTAGTTTTACTGGTTCATAACTCCTTCGGGGAACTCTGAATTTTTAGTGCAGATACAGCGCTTCAGTACCACCCCCCCCCTAAGTGAACTCAGTAGTACTTTAATCGGAACTGACAGGATCACTCGTGTTGTCGTTTCATCTAACGCAGGCACCTTATCACACGAAACCAAGTTAGGTGGACCTCGGTCGAACAACTTCAAAACTACTGCTTTTCGGGGGTGCCGTCCATTTTTTTTTCGTGAACAGACAATTTCACCCTACGTCTTAGGAACTTAGGCACTGCAGCGACTCACCTGGAATATTGAACGACTTGCTGGTCCAAATAGCACTCAGTACCACACAGCACAATCAGCCGCAGGGACGCAACGGTCCAGCGGACAAGCGCCCTAAATATAGAATTGGCCGACAAGTGCATCATCCCATATCGCATGTTCCTGAGTGAACTGAACTCTACTACAAAAAGCTGAGAATATTACATTTTCTTGACGCAAACTACTCAGCGGGACCTTCGGTTGAAGAAAATCCAAAAACGGCATATTAAGCCGGGTCTCAGTTGAGTCTCGCATGAAAACTAACTGAGCTTACTTCATGAAAACAATACGGTTTAGCCGCAAGTTACGTCATCTGCTTGGGTGTCAATCCTCCGCTCCTGTGTAACAGCGTAACTAGGTGTTACCATTTATTTCGCCCAATTCACATGTTAATATCAAAAAATCAACGGATTTGTGACAGTTTTATTGACCGAGTGAAGGAGACAGATTAGCAACCGCGATAAATTTTTGCCAGCACCGTCAATCAGCAAATAATGGATAAACCAGTACTCTGTTGATCAGACCAGACAAGCCATAAGAACCGTATGTTTAGCACACCTAGTTTCTCTCTTTCTACCCTCTGTTCATTTTCTCTACCCATGTATCTGTTGATGTGTCCCTAAATTCGCTTGAGTAGGTTTTACTTGTTCAATACGAATGGCCTCCGAATTCCACCAAAGTCCAATTTACAGCAGCAGACTAATCTATCACCAGCCAATTCATTGTGAAAATTTGAAGGCCTGCTGGCTTGCGGTTACCACTGTACGACTAAGCTAGTCCTACTTTATGAAGTGCTTCGCTGCCATAATCCGATAGTGTTAGGTGGGTAGAATTCAGCAAACAAACCAGAAATGGGTGTTGAAACACGCATGCCAAGCAACGCACACTTCCATCTTACACTGTACACTGGTGACTGTTTTCCACGACACAAGTAACTGGCCAGCACCTTAAGCGTCTATAAGCCTGCTGCCAATGTCTATCCTTCAGCAAATTTGTATTACAAGAAGAATACCGTTGCAATATAAGCTAGTCCACAAATTATGACAAACCAGAACTCCCATGCTTGGACAGTATCAGACAATGTGGCGGTTCTTCAAAAGCCGTGCGGCGTTCTCATGCACATGCCCCTAGTGTTGCATCCAATTCAGTCATCTCACTTGAGAACAAATGCACGGTATCGGTCCGACAGATTACCTTTGGGTCGCCGCGATATTCAATACTGTGTTATCACCTATAAAACGGAAACATGCAGTCACATCCATCCGCCGGTAGATGGCGGCGGTAGATGGTAGATGGCGTTAGGGTAAATACCTCGTGGCACTAGAAGCCTTTACATTTTGTGCCTACTTTAATTCGTTACAAACTGCCTGAGTAGGGTAAATCCTAACAGTTTTTCGGTGAATCGGCCCGGTATTAGGTTCGTTCACCCAGAAATTGTACGTAGTATACTGGTCTGCAGTGAATTGATGGCAATTAATTGGCCGGTTACCGCCTTCGGAAAGGACCACTTTACGGAGTCATTTTGAGAGGCCGATGAGGGACCAGATTTATCTACAGCGAGTCTAATTACCCGCCTCTAAAAAGCAAATAAAGCCACCCTACTCTCTGCCATCTGGTTGATACAAATAGGACTTCCTCCAGGGAGCTCCGGGCATCCCGTGCCCCAGACGACTAGGCTCGGATAAAAACAACCTTGTACCAAGAGAATTACGGTTATTGGAAGCAATGGCAGCGTCTAGAGAGCTGCAGCACATCACCGCTGTAAAACCAACGTTTTCCGATGAATTTGGTTCGATAAACCTTTAGAGAACTATACGAAAACATCCACAATTCCGCGAATGATAACGCACATCTGAATTCACTCAAGACTTGGGAAATACTGTCGTCAGAACTAAAGCGGAGAACTGATTTCATCAAATGCGGTCACGTGCATATGGGCAGTGATGCGTTCTCCCACTTATAAGTGGGTGTTCATCCGAAAACATGTGTTCCGCTCTGGAACCGTCTTACTTCAGCTGATTCACACCATTCACTGCCTCACCAAACCCTAACCAGTTGATCTGAGAGTGAACTTCTTGCCAATTTAACAGTACACCCCTTTCACTTACGGCCTATCACCCACCCACAAACCCACGCATACACACAAAAGTCGGTCAAGGTGAGTCAGTTCGTTGACAAATCGCTGACATGATGATTTGACCTGGTGTGTGCAGTTGTGTTTGTGTGTGTGTGCCTAATAGCCGATCAGTTGCGTTCGCGAAGTCCGATAGGTTAATCCAACCAATAGACAATTAGCACTGCAATCATTCGTCCGACAAGTCCACCGCGTGAGCATTTCTCAGTCGGGACCGGTATCCAGCAGACTTGCTGTGCCTGACCCGCTGTACATAGCTCATATATCTGATCGTTCAGCGACTACCTAGAGGATGCAGCCTGCTTCTCAATTTCCACTCCTGAATGACCCGTCCGATGTTTTCTCTAAGAACGTTTTACGGATCGCGGAAACTGCATGGGGAGCGTGTCTACAAGGTGCTTCCGATGAGCATGTCGTTCACACCAGCTTGGGTCAAACAAGAGAAGATCAATTGATACGTATGTTATTGCGAGGGAATGCAGAACCTTTTCAAGCAGCGAAATCACCGCCTGCAAGCCCAGATTCCGGTATCGAATGTGACATTCCCTATTCAAGTACCGAGATGCATTTCTCACCTGCCACCTTATCAGCTCACTCAGAATTTATACCTCGTGTACCCCAGAATCCGACTTTCTTGGTACCGAAACCGCGCCCACTTCTTAGACAACGCGAGTCTTATTTTCTGAATACTGTTGAACAGCTACCGGCTATTGACCTGTGTTCCTTACCCAGCGGAAGCACAAAAGATCCTAGATCAGGCACGCCAATGCAAGTCCATAAAAGACAGCACATGCCCCGAAAACAAGATGCAATTTACAATGCACGCTACAAGACCCAGCCGTGTTTACACTACCAGAAGCATAAACGATGCCCACTTGGAGAAAACTGCCACTTCGCCCACGGACCTGAAGAACTGCTCCATCCACAATCTCATCCGAAATACAGAACCCGCATGTGCATGAACTTCCTTTACACCGGTACTTGTCCATTTGGTAAGAAGTGCTATTTCGTTCACCCTGTACCTACTACTTCCACAAGCCACTTTACCCTTACCTAACAAAGCAGAATTGACAAACATTTGGTTGTTGACTGTTGCTTACCTCTGACGAGACCATTTAATATTTAATTTTACCGCCACCTGCTCTGTGAAACCGTCTTCATCCGTTTTCTTTATAAACAACCATACCAAGCCCAGTGATTATTTATTTTTGCCCCCACAAGGCTTTAAAAACTCAAATTGTATTTATTTTTGATCCTGGTAACTACGTCTCTTTTTGGCATTTGTTTGTATCGCATGTAAGATGCCTTTAAATTGCTCACATGCTTCCTGTTCGTTATGATAATAATAAGCTAATCTTTTATGTGTGAATTCGTTTGCTTTCTAATATTCCGGCCAATGTGTCGAATCAAGGGTCTCAGCACTTTGCCGTTCCGCATGCCTTTGTTTCAGTCATAATGTTTGTGGCAACATTAGGACTAAATGGATTACTTTCATTGAGCGATGAGTTGTTTTGCCTTGATTAAGAAGCTTGCAAAGTATCATGCAGTTTTGCTACTGTCGTTAGCCTGGTTTCGTACGAAACTTATGGACGATTTGCGATGGCTGATTTTTGTACCTCTGCACCCTTGGTGATATCGAAATCTAAAAAGGTACTCAGCCCCGTCTTCCTACGCGAATGCCTGGGAGATCCAAGCTGTCGGACGACCGGAAGACTGACTGTTTTCTTCAGTAGAGCTGATCAAACCATGTCTCCGTACATTGGTATGGAGTGCAAGAACACATTCACGTTTTTATTGCTGATAATCATCAAACGTTGATCCCAGCTCATCTCGGCTGGTTGTCCTCTGTTATCCTCTCACTCCCAGATCAGAATTAAGAACGAAAGTATTCTTTCAGTGCTGAGATCGAATGGCTTCTTCAAATACCTAGGGGCAACGTTGGAATCATATCAAAGGCACTGTCCATCTTGGGAGATCGAGTATGATGCGTTCTTCAGGCGCCTAACTGGATCGCACGTAGTTAAAATGAAAGTGCTTCAGGTCGTGTACGAAACACCCTGATGTCGTTTTTTGACAGCTCATCTTGTTAAGCTCTCTTGACCTTATCGTGGTATGGTTTTAAAGTGTCATTGTGGCAGCCGTGCACATAGAGTGCTTGTCATTTATCTACCGACGATTGTTTGCACACTGCTTCGGCTTTCCCCATGGTGGGGTTGATGTCGAAAAAATCAGAAGCGTGTGATGCACCAGCTGATTGAATCAAAAGGACAGTCGCCAAACAACTGTCGTTCAGCTTTAGAAATACGAACGGAATCTATCAAGCGTAGGCCGCAAACCAGCCACGGTTGAAGCTTTTGAGAAGGAAAATGTCTTCGTACAGCGTCGCGACTGTGGTTGGCTTCACCGTTTTGTGTTGTCCTGTCTACTCAGATCGGTTTTCTTCCGGATACCCCTAGCCTCCGGTCTCGTAGCAGTGATGTCCCAAATCTTCAAACTACAAATAAGATTTGTTACCTAAGACTAAGCACATCTATGCGCAAAAGCCGGGCAGAACATTGAACCTGCAGTATCGTTAGCATGGAGCATTCTACCAATTCCCAAGTGTGAACTTAAATGCTAGAAACGGTCGTCTCGCCAAGTCATCAGGTCCACGCAAAGTTCTGCCGAAGCCATGATTTCTGTTGCTTAGTCGAATTTTTGGACTGCAAGAATGACTGAACATTCCATCGAACTCAGTCACAGAATTATTATCCACTGGTGATGTTGGGAAGGCAGTTTAAAGCTGGGCTTTACATGGCCTACTGGATGCCTCAAGGATTGATGTAGTGCAGTAGCTGTCATTTTCGAGAAGCAATTGGTTCCCAAGTCAAGGAGACTTTGTTTCATTATATTGTCATTTCACGTTAGGTCAGCAGCGCTGAGGTACGCCTCATGGTTTTAGAAAAAATAAACTTCATCTATAGATGAGCTACTCACGCCTCAGAGGTTACGCTGGTTAGGGCATGTACTCCGCGTGTCAGAAGACTGCATGCCTCGCGGAGCTCTTTCCGCCCAACCCCGTACTGAGTGGAAGCGACGAAAGGTGGATAGTGTATGACCTGGCAACGAAGTATGAAAAGTGGGTTGGGTCGACAACTGCCGCCTTCCTGAATGGGGACCCCGGGAATGAACTCAAATGGCTAATGATAGTAGCAGGCATCGCTCAGTCACGCAGTCAGCGCCGTTGGTGCATTAAAGCTGTCGGATTCAACGCGTAGCCTTCTGTTTTCCCGAACTAACTGAACATGCTATTGCCTTCAATGCTTGGCTCTCTCCGACGCTCTCCCATTATCCGGTGACCGAAACTGTAGCCACTGAAACCAACGTAAGCTGGGTACATGCTTTAGAGCTTAAATAGTGTTATTTCGGTGCTGCAACCACACAAACCGTACGCAGTGCAAAGGATGGGATACTCCAAGACCGTATACAGAACCGCACAATTAACAGCTCCAAGAATAACCTGGATACGACTCAAGACATTGAAGTGATATTATGAGTGGGTTGTGCAACGCTTCGGTCTCCATACTACATGAGATACACATTTTAGGAAACACTTGCTTCACGTTAAGTCATTCAATTTGTTGCCGTAAACTCCAACTAGTCGTCACAGCACGATAAACGTAGATGGTTTGATCCCGACTCATTGAAGCCAAGCACCCACAGTCTGCCCACAACGCTCTCTCCTGACCCGAGAAAATCGCATCAGATGTTCGTATCAAAAATTAACAACAAACAGTTTAGCAAAATCGGTTGACGGGATCACTTATGTGGGAGCCCCGTTTTCGCGTAAACTACCTAGTATATGATGTCCATAGTCTGGCCAGTATGAACGCTGTAAAGATGGAGGGGTACCTGATTCTTACCATTTGCGGACAAAAATGATGAGTCTATTGAATTACCACGCAACGCAGAGTCCTCCCGTTGCGAGAGACAGTCTACAGGATAACCAACTATACTGTCATCACTCCGGTTCGTTTTAACAGGATGAGAGTAGCGGTGAACTGTTCACGCACACGGTTGTTCTACCACAAATTTGTAATTTAATCTCATGATAAGAAGTAGGTGGTCGTCTTCCATTCTATTCGTGCTCTCCGTTACGATGTAAACATAACGAAGTACAAAGGGCCTCAAGTGTAGGTGTGTCGTTTGGAATCAAACATTGCAACTGAATGAAACAGCAATCAGTCAGTGCTGGTAACTAACAAAGGCTAGTCGGATGGAACAGTTTGTTTTGTGTTGGGTCAACCTAACTACTGTTTTTCCAGCCCGGTTAGCTGTCACCCTTACTTTGTGAGATGTTCAACTTTTTTTGCTTTAGGATACATGGCTCCAAGAGCCACCTCAGGTGAATCGAAAACGCATATTGCTTGTATTTGGCAACGTTGTCTTTGTGTCATGTGGTGTTGAGGTTAGCGATATGACCTATGAACTAGAAGATCACGTGACGAACCGCGCTACTTCGTACTGCTAAATTAGTGCGTACTGCGCTTTACTGGCCAGTCTTTCGTAGTTTAGACCTTCCACTAGTTTTGACGGGCCCTATATTATCAGCACTGTCTCGGTCTCAGACCGTAAATTAACTGAACTGCAGAGAACCGACCATCTTTCCTCTATCAGATGCAGCGACTGCTGTGCAAATCGTTGGAAGTGGTCGATCTCGAAGGTGGGTTGCATCTCCAAATAGGAATTTGAAGTGCTTTTGTACATCTTCAACTAAAAAACACCAATGGTTCAGATTTACCCATAAAATGATTTGGTTTATGATAAGGGATAGCTAACGAGTTGAAGATGTGAGTGCAGCTCTTACCATGGATGGATGGCTCACTAGTCCTATACATATTAGTGGTTGATCACATGGCCGTTGATCCGTTAGCCGGGCTTGGCAACTGGTCTGCAAACGTTTCGTCACAAATCGAGGTGATATTATCAGTGCGCGGTTGTATACAATACTGTGACCTCCTTGATGGTCAAACCACTTTACGGATCATTCTGATTGTTTCCTATCATTTATTGGAGGGAGATGGCCACAAAAGAAGGAATGTCTACCTAGTTATCGTGGTGACTTGCACAGTATACACTACTGCCTATGAATATGGAAGAAAGCAAGATAAGACAATCCGCTGCCTTTCGTTCGCGTCCTTTCTGCTGTTGTAGACACAGCAATACGTACCCTGGAGCACGATTACACTCAGGATATGTACTCACCTTCGGTGGTAATGCGAGTGGCATGTAACCTGATGAAATTCAAGGACCCCTGAACTTGTTGCATTTGTGATTACGGTTGGGCCTGCAATCCACCACCAAGCCAAAAACTTGTGCATCAGTCCGCGAAGGGTCATCAGCGCACAGTGCGAAGGCCATAAGTGATATGGCTTGTTATTAACACCACAGGTGTATCAGTCAACTGACCGGATAGATAGAGTTTTCTTGGGTCAATCGGCTGATTCTCAGTCACTGGTTTGACCGTGAATCTAATAGTACGCGCTGGCGGCTGGACTTTCAGAATTTTGTGTTGTAACGACGTAAATAAAAGCTGGCACAATCGTTACATTAGTACTACAGTACAGTGGCTTGTGGCTTGTCACCGCACCGAATAATTGTATCAGTCAATCTGTTTACGCCTAATTAGCCAATGCACTTTGGAATATGTGGCTTGGCCTTGACCTATCTAACTGTGCGCACCGAAAACATTGATGGTCCAGGTGATATTCCACCTGGGGAGTTGCTGTTTCCTTACTTGACCGGTGAACCTGAGGGTTTCGTCATGTCTGTTAGAACACTTGGTTTGCTTCCGATTAGTCTAGTATGGCGCGCTTTATCAGAACTGACATTCAGGAGCACTTCACCGAGATACTCCTCTCCTTGATAGTAGGCCTTCAAAGAACATAGAATCAAACTCCGCTGCTTACAAATACAGGCAGACAAACCATCACATATGTACACTTTCCAATGTTCCAAGCATTGTAAGGTTGCTTATGTTCTCCAAATCCAACCTATTTTCGCTTGCGCAAATCGTCTCCTGGGCACCTGAGCTTTTACTCCATTATTTCTCGATTTATACCTTGGTTTAAACCATGCGTGATGCCCCGCCATGCCTGACTGCTCTACTCTGTCTTGCAAATGGATATAATCTTGGTCTTTTCGGCAAAAGAAATCACTGTTGTTGTCCACAAACGGTCTGTCAAACATCATGAGTACGTCTCTTTTGAAAACTTTGCTTCTCTGAACAAATGATCTGTGACCTAAGGTCACGGCTGAAATTATCATTCACCATTATTTTGAATCCCACATTTTCAGCGCGGAGGTAGTCCTTTCACGGTCCTACTTATGTGAGCTTTTTTTTAGGAAGAGTGCTGTCACGAGGGGGGAAAGCCTGGATTCTCCAAAACAGTTCCTTTCTCCGAGGTGTTGTTCATATGCGGGGCGCACTGTGTTGCGTGGTAGCGTGGATAAACTAGGTAGAAGTTCGCTGCAACTGCCTGATGCTATCGAAAGTGTCTTTGTGTAAGGTCAATGGTGTTTTCGTACGTCAGTGATTCAGCATGGCCGATTAATCGAATCGGCCACGACCAGTCAGATAACTGTGGCTAATCGGTACATTATGTGATGTCATCTGAACGTAAGCTGACGTGGTAGACACAAGATAGTTCTGCTTCGGAAGGCAACTATTACGGCAAAAGCACTGAACAACAGCCGGTTAACACTTTTTTCGGTCACGACAAGTGTATCCATTGTGAAAGGCCACAAAAAGTGAATGCGTCGAAGTTTTGCCTAACCTTTCCTAGTGTACAGAATTCTTACGCAAGAAACTGGAATAACTAGTGACGCTACCCATTTTTGACAATAACACGACTGCCCAACGAGCTGTATGAAAAAAGTTCCCAATAAGGCTAACTCCATTGTACCACATCCGTCTGTTGTTCCAGCATTCGCGCAAGTAAATTTAATTTCTCTAACCTTCAACCATGGCAAATCTACATGCTACTCTGAAACTGACTCAATAAAACTGCTGTCTCCCGTGTGGTAAACACAGCTCACCACAGTGATACAAGGGGTGAAAAACACTGAAGTTGTGTCCTTGAATCCTCACTTGTTGAGCCAGTGAGTATTACGGATATCGTATTCAACTTAGAGGCGATAACTAATTAGACCAATGCAACGACCTTAATAAAGGTTAGCAATTTGCGAGCATGCACCCTAACATTTTGCTACTTCTCTGTATGCATCAAATAACATCTGCCCGTTTCAGTGAATAATCTTCTTCAGAAACGTGCTGAAACTGTGGATGTGGTAGGCTGAACACGAACGGCGACAATCATAAAACTGGATTTCTCACTTCATCCATTTCGGGTGTGCCAGTAAACAGCAATGGGAGCAGCGAATGCCTACATATCTTATGACGGCAGAGCCGATCAGTACGAAGCTGTATATATTAATGCCCACAGGCCTGTGAATCTGATGTAAACCCAAAGGAATAATGACGGTGGCCAAACCAGCGGAGGCCCGTTGAGAGTCATTAGTCGGCCCAAGCATGACTGCACTACAATGAGTATTAACACCCACTAAAAAATAAAGTATTGGTGTTAGTATAATTCCCCACATGACCCGAATTCTCCTATCATCCGGGGAAGGAGTGGGTGACCATGAAGAGCCATTTTGCTTGTCACGGTTAAACATGTGGTACAAATGTGAAAGATACATGCCTTTGGTCAGGATGTTTAGACTTAAAGGCTCGGATACCGGAATCAGTGGGACATACACTCATGCAGCTTGAATACCTATGAGCATTTGCTTCTTTGCATCAAGTGCTTAAATATACCTGTCAAACGTAACTCATCAAACGCACAATTGATGATATCTTTGAAACGCGCATCTGTCACCCAAAAGTCTTTACAAAAAAGTGTCACTTTATGGGTTCTCCTACTCGGTGTCAAATTATGTTGCAGCCCTTGCCTATTAAGCTTGAACAATCCAACTAGCAAACATTTAGTTCTGGAGGACTTTCTGTTTAGTATTTCTGAAATTGCTGTTTCCATCTCTTCCAGAGCTGGAGGACCGTTCGTGTAGTTGTTCTCTGTACGCTGGGCATTTGATTCAGTTGATCCTGTTAGACTTTCTATGGGCATTCGGGCAGTGTGGAGAACTGAGTCCCCTTCATAGCCAAAACATCCTCGTTTTTTTGAGCCTTCGATCGATCCGGATCTATTGAAGTTTCATAGATCGGATTTTGGGCCCATAAATGTCTTGCAGCGCTCCAGAGAACTCTTTATGAGGACGGCGATCTGAGTACGACCGAGTTCCTTCGCAGCATTTTAACCGCCATTTAATATGTAACGTTCCTTGAGATTTGTTCCCGCCTTTAGAAATCCTCCTTGGGCGGTGAAGATCGATGGGTCCTTCAACACACCAATAAAGGCTGCATTCTTCTGCTCAACCAGGGACGAAATCAAGGAGTCATCGCGGTGCAGCTTCTTGCGTGTATTCTCATTTCAGTCCATTGTTAGTCCGGTAAGCTGCTTTCAAAAGTTTGATGATTAAAACCTGAAGTTTTGCCACACGAGCTGATTCCTTCAATTTTCCGACCTTCAGGGTCGTAGGTTTTGTTCCACAAAGGTGTAGTTTTCCAAAGGCGACGCACAACTTCGTTCGTACTAAAGAACGGACCGAGTTGCATTCAGCGCTACACACTAGCTTGGTTGGCATGAGGTTTTTGAAGTCCATTTGTTAGACAATGATGTGTTTTATAAGGTTGCTTGTCCAGTTCTCTGGTGTGTTCATACGGTTACTGAGCTTTCCCCAGGATAAAACAGCATGTTATTATCAGTCAACTACAGAGCTGCGCACAGAGTAAAAAGTGTTGGTCGCTATCCTTCCAAATGGCCTCAGAACCTTCCAGGTTAATGAATCTTGAACATCTCCTGAGTTACAGTGCCTCATCAAGAAACTATGGACGTTGAAGTGGATTGGTTGAATGATGTTAAACAGCCAGTGTAAAACTCGTTTTCTTTTCTTCAGAACAGGACACTATGAACACGCATGCACTCATAAACGTAGAAAAAAGCTTTCGTGCGAGTTAAGTTCAATTTGTCCTCATTGTTCGACTGATGCAGTTGGGCTCGCTAGTGATTTTTCGAAGCAAGCTCCTGGATACTGCAAATGCAACTCCTTGTTCCATCCGACTGTATTTTGAGACTTGTCCAGAAGAGAGTTGATCTGCTTCCAGCTCCCCTTTCTGCCAGTTTTGTCTCACTCAACGCCATAATGTAAGTACCATATCACTTGTGTTCCTTAGCAAAAAGTTACGACCACCGTGCGGTCCAACGCCATTCTCCTTTTCCAGGAGGGTCCTAAATTTTTGGCTTTGAAGATTTACGTGCCTAGAAGTACTCCTCATGAAACAAGATTCCTCCGTGTTTGTAGGGAGTTTCTGGTTGTACGGAATGTAAATTTGGACTGGTTTTCAACAATCGACCTCCTACACCTTAGTTTGTCTAGAAAAATGAACTCCAGGGTTTTCTTGAGAGAACCTGTCAGAAGTCAATGATCTAACGTTCTGCCCCACTCGACTACAGGGGCTGGCATAGCCCGGAAACGCAGAGAGAAAGGCATGGCTGTATCACTTCTAATACTCTTGAGAAAGTGTGTTCCGAACCGCTTTTGTTCTTTGAGATTACTAGATGCAAATGGTCATGGTCAACCACTGGACGATCGCAGTGTGAGGTTTTTAGGGTCGATGCTTTCGAATTCCTCCTTATTTGTAGGGAAGGCAGCATTGCGGTTTCCATATAGAGATAATGGCTTCCTGGAGGACACATCGTGCTGTCCCCACACAGCGGACTGTACGAAATCATGACAATATGATTACTCATACCATGAGGGGTCAGTGTTCCTCGTCTTTGTGTTCGTCACCACAACAAATGGACAGACTT
>SJOL01007819.1:521975-558737 GCA_004794785.1 Opisthorchis felineus | reverse complement strand
TGTAAAGACAAGGACGAAAATCCAAATTGAATGCGGCCACGGGATAGCACACCTGGTTCGTGGAAATCGGAACCCATGCTGTTCCCCACTACCCGATAGCGGGATATCCTATAGGGGCAATTCATTCGTTCAATGTCTACGTTAAAATACTGCGCCAAAACCGAGAGTGAATTGAGATGTGTCAAGTCTCATACGAGAAACAGCTTTTCTGATTAATGGAATTCCTATATCATCAAGGAACCGTTACTTCATGTCAGTTTCCTATGGGCATTTTAACACAAAACTGTGCTATTTGTCAATCGGTTACACAGGCCACGTTCAGTATGTGAGGGCGGTTTCAGAGGGTAATACGCTTTCGGCTATAATGCCATGATAAATTCTTGCTGTTCACATTTCTCGTATTATTTTGGTTTTAATTTGGTCATCGGCAGATTGGAAGCAGTCCATGAGAAACGAACCAAATTGTGCTCAGGAAGTGAACTGTAGCAAATTCTAGTCATCTGTATAATTCTGTGATTCTACCTCGGTTTGCTGAGTATTCAGAGCTCAGACTAGCCTAAATCGATTATCTAAATCAGCTTTCAGAGACAGTACTTTTGGACGAATTAACTCTTGATGGACTTCAGTGCTAAGGCAAGAACACCGACACTAAACTACACGGTAAATGCAGGCAGATTACATTCGAGTTCCTGTTCTCCCTCAGCCTCTCCGCCTTACATCTCTGCTACTGACATCCAGTACGTCTCAACATACATTGCCTCGTTTGGTGGCTTCTGCTACCACCACCGACGTGATGTCTGCCGTCTCGATCACATCAGTTTCCGGTCTGATCTGTCCTGTATCCAAGCCTTCATTTGTCCAGTCTATCCATGCGTGTCCAGATTTTGGCCTTTACTTTCACGTTTCCGTAAAATGTGCACGCTCGAGGGTGGAGCAGAGGGCGTGGCGCTAGAACACGTTCCCTTGGCTAATCACTATGGCCATTGCCCGTCTGTCATCAATCCTTCCTAGTCTGGTCGTCTGTCCCCGATGGATTAGCCCTAATCGGGGGAGGTCTGATTGTTCCGTCCAGCGTCCAGCGTGGGCGATAATATGATCTGACTCAACCGTAGTCCGAATTCAAAGGTCATTTTAACGACCCAGACGAGAAAGTACAAAACCATTCAGAATCAATTATGGATTGAACCCCAATTGTGTTTTGCTCTGGGCTTTAACTGCTCCTGTCTCCTTTAACAGCCACGGCGTTGTCCATTTTGTTTTCATAACCCAGCGCAGCAGGCAGCATTCAGATCACTCTGTGGTTGGCCCGGTGACATGTCTGCCAAAGGCTCAACTCACGACGACATCGTCTCTGCGGGAGACTCGTCATGACAGTTCTTTGCATCATGATGGAACAGTGAATCTGGTCAAAGGGAGGGCGATGGGCGTTGACGTCGCGAAATCAGCCGTGTGTTCATCTTCTATCACCAACTGATTTCCATCTACAGTGGTAATAAGATAATACTTCTTCGATAGTTTCACGCCATTCGATCGTTTGTGCGCCATTTCTGCAGTCCATGACGAAATATCTGCCAATATAGGCGTAAAACACTACTCATAAGGCTGCTGAAAACTCTTCGATATCTCGAATATCGTGCCAACTGAAACATGAGGCGGCCTGGTGCGGCACATTCGGTTACTTAAACACACCATAAACGAGAGATGCAGCTGGGTTCTAGGTGAGTCTATCGTCAAAACCAAATTGGTATGCAAATTTTTTGTACCTGCCAATATACTCACAACGGAAACAGTTGCCCATTCAGGATAACTCGATCATAATTTAGTGTGGGTAACCTGTCACAAACTGCTCCTTCACCGCTAGACAAGAAAAAATTAACAGGAACCTACCGAAGCCTTTAATTCACGTTCGAGCCAACAAATACTTCAGAAGAAACGATGTCTTCGCAGAGATCATAAGACCATTACTTACAAGGAGGATTTCTTCTCGCATAGCCAGCGCGTGTTAAACTAGTGGAAAGTCCCCATATCATGACATTCCTATGTTTTCCTGATATATGAAAAATACGTATGTATACAAAATTAGCCACTAGGAGGTGTGCCATTGACCGTCTTCGGTAAACTCCATTAAGCAC
Source organism: Opisthorchis felineus (assembly GCA_004794785.1). Taxonomy (NCBI): domain Eukaryota; kingdom Metazoa; phylum Platyhelminthes; class Trematoda; order Opisthorchiida; family Opisthorchiidae; genus Opisthorchis; species Opisthorchis felineus. The sequence goes on along the minus strand of SJOL01007819.1, from coordinate 556,605 downwards.
ATCCAACTATCCAGGGGATATTAATTCTAGCTGTTGATATTATTTTCAAGAACAAACACTAAAGCTTTTCTGTGGCTTACTTTTTTTGGGGCTCTCTGCAGGACAAGTCTCAAACCTGTTTGTCTGTCCTGAATTGCTCGTACCTAGAGAATAGTTTCTAACCTTGCAATACTTACAAGCTATCATCGTGCGATCGATGGAATTTCCGATAGATTTGACGAAATGTAACTCACGACCACCGTTACAATTTAACACTATGTTGGGCATTTTTCACTTATATTTAAGTTATATACCTGAGACTCATCGATACCGCCGATATTTCGAATTTTGAAATTTCATTCTCAAAGTCTTGACCCATTATTGTTTAGGAATGTGCCTCGTGATATAAGGCGACTTACCCCAAAAAGCTATCGAATTTCTAACTTCATGACGAAAAATCCTCAAAAAAACAATGACTTTAGATTCCTTTCCTCCGTAACAAGAAGGTGCACAACACAATCTGTTGATGGTAGCATTTAGCCCTAGAGACAATGGAAAGTGCTTCCAACACAGCATGTTTCACTTAAAAGCAATTCTTTGAAATAGTTGTTTATTTTGCTAAATCTATCTGGGACTGATCCACAGGACCAGGGTTAACGAGTAAAAAAGCCAGTTCTTTCGTCTAGTGATGAAGATAGAGCAGACGGTTGCCACAGTTCTCTGATTTTATAAACATTTGTGAAAAGCTTGCTCCAGAGATGCATAAGACTACCAGTAAATTGCACCTGTAAACGGACGTCACATTGTTCATTGTTCACATGGTTCGATCGTACAAGACAGCACAAGGATGAAAGATTAGCTAGGGTCAAAAATTGTGGCACCTTGCACTGGCTGAGTTTTTTTTCCGTGTTGAGCGCAATGGTCCGTGCTCTGTGAATGCTTCTGGATCCGGCCTGTCCAAGGCTGAACTACCTAGTCACCAAGTAGAAAAACAGTCATTTTATTTATATCCCCCCCTGACCAAATATACTTTTGTCGGTTTCTAATCTATCAATTCGCACTAGACTATCAATAAAAGTCCTCAATTCAAGAATTAGTAGAACTGGTGAACGCAGTTTACTCATCACTATACCAAGCCTGTGCGGTTCGTTGAAATCCGGGATGGAAAACCCAGTGGATTGTAACACCAGTGTAGTTTCGGTCACTGGTCAGCTTCAGTGGGATAACACAACTAAGTTGATCACATGGTGTTTCATTTTGTGGAGCACTGAATACCAGAAACGAAAGAACGTACACTATTTCTCAGAATATTTTCTATGTTCTATTCGCCTGTGTAGGACAAACACTAAATACAATTGAAAAATCTCCACCTCACACTGAGGAGCCTACGAAACAGTCTCTTACATAGACAACAAAATCACTCAGAATCCTAAAGCTTCCCGCTGGGATAAGAAGCGTTCCAGTATTGTATCGAGCCTAGAAGACCCATGCGCAGTAAAATTACTTTATGTCACTCTCCAAAAAGTTCACTTTTCTGTCCTGACTAATTCAGGTCCGTCTTATCATTTCTGTCCCATGTCATAAGATATAACATTGCTTACTTCAATGTAAACATGAAGAGGAATGCCTTATTGAAGCACAAACATAGGTGCCATGTTGATTAGCACCAGTGTTATCTCATCACTCTTACCAAATCTGGCTCCACAACAAGATCTCATGTACGAATCATCCCCATTCCTTGCAGAAAAAGGCATAACGCAAGAACTTCCACATGTTCGATACCAGTATAGCTGGGATGTACGCGCGCGCTTGTGATACAAGGAAAATTCAGATGGTGAACATGGTGAGTAAACCATGTTTACTTGAGGAAGATATTTTGTGATGCCTGTATATCACGTGGATAAACGCAGCTTCCACCGCATTTGTGTATTATCTTGACAGCTTCTGATCTGCCAGTTGAAAAAAGCAAGAGAATCCAATATTAATTACGAACCGTTGAAAATCTCCTTCTGAAGACGAGAATGTCAGTCCTTTATATGAGCAGGCCATTCGCTTCTAAGAATATATCCGGCTTAAATGTTATGCATCTCTTGCAATGGAAAATGGGACGTCAGCCTACGTCCGTTTTTTTGCACGGGTCAATCATCCGAAGTTCGCGACTATGAACAGCAGTTGTACCTATAACTTAGTTCCGGATAGTCCACACTTCATGTGCACTTGCGCACTGCTTACTTGTATCCACTTGAGGTGATACACTTTGAAATGTCTACCATCGGACGGGCGAAACACATGTTTTTCGACGAGAGCATATGTTGGACAAGCAGAATCCCAAAGCGCATTGTCTTGATTCCTAATGCTTAAAATGCTGAGGAATCTGTTTCGTATTACGGATCTCATCCGGAAAGCACGAGAAGAGCTGTACAGCCCTCCCATCTTTGTTGGGAATCATCAGCATTGCACTCTCTCTTTCGCGGGAGACATTCAGACAAGCAGCTTCCATGGGAAGCGCACCGGCTAACCCAAAACGTGACTGCCTGAACTTATTTGTACTTAGACGGGATTTATTGCCACGGGTCCCTCAGACGCGCAGATTCAGTAAAATAAACAGGGATTGGACTGGTTTATTAAATGTCTATCTTCCAGAGAAGAACTCTTACTACCTGCGGAATCCCCACCCATCTGAACAGGCCGTTCACATTTTCGAAGTACTGTGAAAGATGCATTGTGCCGTGGACAGCAGTGAAAACACCCACTGATTATTGCGGACTCTACTCCGGCATTCCAGTTAACATCGTCTAGTTTGGACAATGCGTGGCTCTGTATCCTGTAACGAACCTACAGTGTTTCGACACTGCTCGTTAAGTTTGAATCCTCCGGGGTTCGTGAGACTGACACCGAACAGCTTCGTGGTTAACATCGCAGATCTCCATTCCGACAGCTAGGGTTCGAACCCCAACATGGGTCCTTCAAATTTTGTCCCTTCCCTCTCGAAAACCGAGTACGCATGTTGTTTCACCAGAAAAGGTGTAAAAAGCTACCTTTTACTCATACACGCGTTTGGTAACGCTTCCAAATTAGGGGAAAACAACCGTACAGTAACTCCTTGCTTTTGGAATGGGTTAGACCACACAACCGAGAAAGCGAAATACAAACTATTACGGATACCGTACCACTAGTTTTGTGGGGCTCCACAAGCCACCCTTCCCCAATGGATCACGTATTGAAGTGGCTCGTCCAGTTTTACAAGCATAGTTGGTTTGCCAGTATAGAAGAGTGCACATATTGTCAAACAGTTCATCTCTACAAGCAAGTGGGGTGATATGAACTCCCAAAGACGTTATCGAGTCGCGTCATGTTCGTTGCGTCATACCGTGAAGACCTGACAAGATAACAAGCTAGAATCACTTTTTTGGTGCGACAGATGGCCCTGGGGTCAATCCGATTGCTCAACACGTCTTGTAATCGTAACTCGGAATGGTGTGTGTATGTGTGTGTGTGTGGTGTAATCACGTTTCATTAGCCGCCTCTTCACACGGCATGCTTTCCTGTTCCATCTCAACCACATTGGCGTGTGATGATAGCGTATCTTGTCCCGCGTTGAGCAGTTAGAATCACACTTTCTTCGTGATCATGACAAGTTCAGCCCAATCTAGTCAAGATAAGAAACAGACGTGAAACAATGCGTTTCTTGCCACCATGTCCTTATAATAAATGTAGAAAGCTTATGGAATAGTTTGCTCAACGAAGGAAACTAGCTCAATGGATTCGTCAAAATAGCAGGTTAAACGACCTTCTTCATCAATCAATTCACGAGGGCAAACTACCCTAGAAAAAGTAAAGTGGAGTAATTGGCACGAGTATGTCATTCATTGGGTCATTTAGAAGATGCCTATTCTACGAAAATAAAGTTTCATGTAGTAGTGATCCCAAAGGCAATGAAGTGAGTACAGATTACTTACAAATGTCTCCTGAATATTGTCATTTGAATCACAATGGATGTCTGAAGTTTGAACGAAATCGGCAGCGTTTTCTTAGGATTGTAAGACGAATAAAACGCACTCAATGGCTTCTCTGGAAATGACTGGATAAAAATACCAGAGTGGTCGGCAGTCAAGACTTTGACTACGTGTTGTTTTTTCTATCGGGCATCTGCTGGTAACATATGTAGTTCTTAGTTCAGAGGCCAAGTGTTTTAGTTTCTTAGTTCTCACGAAGCGGTAGATAAGTAGATACAACAAATACAGTTCACTTAAATATCTTACCATAAGTGGTCCATCCTGAATTCTTGAGAGAAACACTCAACCTCCTCTGTAGCCTGTTACTTTCGCTCTCGTGGTCAACGAGAGTTCCATTCTCAATTTAACCCAAATAGATGCGCGCAAAAGTATACATGATCTCTGTGTACTGGTTGCAGTATTAAGTTGTATCGTATCGTTCCTGTCACTCGGTCTTTTGGCTGAGCGACATGTCTTTTTCTTATGACCAGATAGAACACACACAGTAAAAGCACTTATCTCTTAGAGCTTCAGTCGGACTAAACCATTCGTCCTCATAGACGGTTATACACCTCTAGCTGAGTATGACGAACCATCGCAGTGATTCTCAACTTTTTAATCCCTTTACCCTTTCCAGCACATCGACTAAGACTTTTCCTTCCTTTCGATATTGTCCAAAGCAAAAGGTCTATTCCAGTATAAAATATTCATTTCCGTGCATTTCCAAACGGACAAAATGAACGGAGAGATTGACAAACACACTTGAAAAATTTTGAGCCTATTTATCACTTTATTCGCCCCTTCCAATCTTGACTTCCAAGAAGCGGTGTCTCCTCGGTTAAGGATCAATGATAATTGCTAAGGTTCGATGATGTTGGTGGAAATGCACATGACTATTAAAAGCAACTCCACGGGATTCATTACTCGAGGTGATAACACACCGAAAGCGTTCCAGAAACTCAAGAATGATGCCGTATGAAACTTTGCTGAGAGTTAAGATGCCTATTTCGCAAAAAATTCAACTAAACCGGAATCAGTCATTCAAAGGTTTTGGTAAATATCTACCGTGTGTGTTCAGTGAGATTTTGCTCATTGACCCGACCAAGTGTCGGCTACAGTTATCGGTATCATAGAACAACATTTCAACTCATCTCACAGATGATCTATTTTGCCCCCGCATTAAAAGGCATACTGGATAGTCTACCCCATTGGCTTCATTTTCGGATGGGTACAAGTCAGTTGAACCTACAATGCCATGGACAATGTCAATGCCGGCTTGTTTGCCTCATGCACAGCCCACTCACGACTTGATCCTCATAAAAATGAAAATCGCAATTAACAGCTGATTAGGTGTGATCTCTTTGAAATGAGCCACTTTTCGACTTCTCATAGTTTCATGAAAACTGGAAAACCTATGGCTGGTTTCGTCTTTCTCGTGAATTAGGCCTACCCGATGAGCCAAAAGAAGGACCATACCGATAGTAAGCTGCCCAAAGTTCTCACTGACCCTAACAATAACAGCGAGAACAACTGTGATATCTTGAATATCGCTCCCAATGACAGACTAAACGGCGTTTGCGCATCACATTCTGTTAAAGAATATCATGAACGCAAGACACCTTTTAGTTTTACAACGCTTGTTCTGGTCCAGGGGCTCTAGTAGTCTGATACATACAGCAGCTTTACTGCTGGTTCAAATATTCGAGGGAAACACAAGTCGATCAAGCCATGGGATTTCTTCCACATTTCATCACCAACTTTGCACTGTACTTCCATAGTATCAGCAATGACCACTGAACTACATCCAGGAGAGTGAGCGCCCATGTGAGTGACTTTCACCGCGATCCATGGGAAGAAAAAGACTAGATATCCTACAGTTTGCCTTCAAGATATAAGAGCTCAAGATGGTTTTGTCTGCAGCAGTCTAACATCCCTGAATGGGCTTTTGGCTGTTTGAACTGAGGCGAGAAAGAATGCCAGTCGCGTTTTTGTGCACGTGAACGTTTGGACTGCGGAACGTACAAGAATGGTGGCCTTGGGTGACACTTAAATGACACTTAAATCAAGCGATGTTTTAAGCTCAAAATTGTCTAACGCGCATAGCCTCCCTTCAAAACACAAAGATTGATGCATAGAATTTGAAAACGAGCATATGCTACAGAGTGTGAAGTAGACCAAAACACCATGATTGAAACTGGTTCTCCAGAATAAGGACAAGGCTCCCAAAGCCACAGCTAATCCTCCGATCAGCAACAAACATTGACCCTTCATAATTCAGGAGGAAGTGATTGGTTTTCTGGATATACTTGGCACAGGTAGGCAAATCGGGCGGTCGTGAAACAGCCGTCATCGTCAACGGAAGGTTACAAGTTGTCATGATTCCGTGCATGAATGAGCCTTGCTTGTTTATCTCAGGTTCCCGGAACTATTTGTGTACTCCACTCCAGGGAAGTTACAGAATCGGCCTCAGAATTGACTGTCATTGTGTCCTCATCACTCATTCGAACAGTTCTCATCCTATGTTTCTAACTAGCGTTTTGACAATGGCGTGGTAAACACACGTGACTGTGAGACGATTGCACCGGGTAACTAATAGTCTGATTGCTGACAGAAACAAAAGTGTGCATGGGTCAGAATTTCATTTTATCCCAGAAATGAACTTTTTTCGGCACATCGGGTCAAGCAAACTTTAGAAACGTCATTTTATCGTAATGTCCCGCATATAGTTGCCTCTCAAGCCAACAGTCAGATGCTCCCCTCATCCACTGCTGGTTCGCTTCTTGCTCTGTGGTAGTCCAAATGGATCATTCTTTTTTGCAGAAGTTCGAAGAGGCGCAGTTAGTCCTGTTTCAGTAACTGAATATGCTACTTTGTGGACTGCTTCTGCTGTTTCCGTCATAACTGCAACAATTCTGTTTGCGTGGATCCTGCTCAACACTCTTGTAACTGTTGCCTTGTGTGGACTGTAATAGTGGCCTCTGGGAATGGAACCCGACCAAACTATTCAGGACTTAATTCAGCAGCCGGAGGGACAAATGATCAGACAGCAAGTATGAACACTAGAAGTCCCTGCAGTACACCGATCAGCCGGGCACCAGAGCAGACAACACGTTTAGCAAAGGAATGTGGTACCCAGGAGTCAATCTATTAAGGTTAACGGACTAGCACATGTAACTCCTTGGAGTCCTTGTCTTTATCTCAAGTTGTCAAGTTGTCACAAGTTTCCAGCGGCCGCAACATATCCTTTGGACTTTGAGTTCAGTCCTTGAATGGCCTTACAAATCCAAAATGTTGCTTTACTTGAACGTTTTATTGTCTACGGGGACAGACACGGAGACAGGTTTGTTTGTTTGATCACTCGTATTGTTGTTCACTCCACACCGGGCATTATTGGCCAGATGTGACTTTCGCACTCACTACTCAGACAGACGACCTCCAGTACGGCAAAACTGGCTCATCAGTTGTTGCCTTAAATGATGAATGTTTGTACAATTTTGATCAGTCCGGCACAAGCAACTGATAGTCAGTTAGCCTTGTCCATGTACTATTTCGAGGTTCACAACATTCCCTTCAATATAAACCAGGTGAACAAACCTGATGTATACAGCATATTGCCTCTAGTTAGGTTTAGCATAGCTGCCGTCTATGTCTGTGGAATAAGACGGCTGCTTTCGTTATCTATGTCCAGTGCACCGCATTTCTGTCAATCGAGCTTTGTTTGTCCTGTCCGACCGGCCAATTTCACCAGAGCAACTTAATTACGTAACCATTTTTCGAGTTGTTTGATGATGAACTAAGTGACGACCCGAACACGCCCCGCCAGGTTTTGTTGCCAGGTCGACCAGGTAATTTTGCTTACAGACTACTGCCATGTCAGAGTGGTAATTAGTCGACCAAACGGAATTTGGTGGAATCTCAGGGTCGACAATAGAGGGTGAAGTGACCAATTACCAAAAGTCGGTGTCAACGCTCAACGCTTGGTAACTGTCCAGGCTAGTCACACGAGACCGTCAGTTTTCGGACAAGTTTTTTCTGCAATGAAAATGACCCTAAAAGGGCATCATGCTGACCTACAAAGGATCCGAATCTTGTAGACTGGTGGAACTAAATTGTTCCTCACCCAAATTTTATGAATAAAGCCAACAGACCAGACAAAGCTACTTAGGAATCAGCCTATTGTCAGTTGACCCCCAAAGTCTAATGTTTTATTGGATCCGATTCTCAGGATAATGAACAAATCGGGAGTTAAACAACGGACCGCCTAGGTGAACTTACACAGACGGTTTGTATATCGTGTGGAGTGAAGTTGTCTGCACGTGAATATTTTATTTAGACAAAAGTTTGTCTGGTTCGGCAGTCACAGACTGAAGTAGACCTTTGGGGGTAAAAGGATCAGTGTATGGTATTGCCACCTGAATCATGATTGAGACGCGACACATTATTTTAATTGATCTGCTTTCGCGTAGTTCGACAGCAGAGGACTAGGAATTCATATGACAACTTTACTCAACAGTTATCAAACAACATTTAAGCCATCTATAAGCTCTTTGTCAGTTGCTCCCAAACGGCTGGACTTTATGCATACTCTTTGAAGGGGTTTAGAAGTACAATGAAAATTCTCCCCGAGCATGATGATGTCGACAAAAGCCCTGTAGTCTAGATCGGGGACTTGAGTTTGATCAGTTGGTCACTATGGGCTGACTGGGCTAACATTTGTGTGAAACCGCATTCATATGCAAGTAACTACAATGATTATAGTGTCCGATCTTCCTTGGTCAGTTACTGTGGGAGACGTTAGTAAAAGAAAATGAAAATAAGAACCTTAGGATCGAACTTCTAATAGAATACATCTTCAGTAACCAAGTGAACTTTCAGCGATGAATACCTCGAGCTAAAATAGACATGCTGTCTTCTGAATCATCGTAAAGCAAACGGTTTATACTTAAAGCTGATCCACAAATGAGTCAGTAGGCTGTCAGACGAGCCGAAGTCAAACTTGGGCTGTTTGTGGTTAATTGCAATTCACTTCTGGGTCTGCAGGTGATCGGATAGGTTTTCCTACGATTCACAACGGGCAATATCACCAATCAGAAAAACCTGGTTTATTCACAACCCACAGTTTAAGATCTCTTGGATCATGGGTTAATTAGCCTCATAAGAGTTTTCTACCCCATCTAAATTTTGCTTGAATGTCTTATGATGTCAGTTCAACAGGTTGCTGAGTTATCCAGTTACCGCTTGTTAGGTCACGGTACGGGCACCAACATTAACTTAGGAAGGTGAGCGAGCATGAATGTGGCACTATCTAGAGTCAAACCAGGTCTTGAAGTTCACTCTAGGTCATAGTGTAGTTTATTCAACTCAGCCGAACAAATGCAACACTAAGGTTTTAAGAAGTTGGAATCACATGAGCACAGGTCGCACCGGGTTATCTTCCTAACTCGGCTGCCTTTCCCTCCTCCGCACAGGACAAAATAGCATGAAACTGCATTCTTCGTGAAATACGCCATGAATATCATCATAGTCATGGTGATGATGATGACGATGGCTATAATGATTACGAAAATCAGTATAAAACATATAAAACTGGTTTCCGACTGAACCTCGGTATTTGTTAAATGACTGGTCATATTGTGGGAAAACAGTGACAGCTGACGCGAAAAAATCGGTTTAGCATTAGCCTTTTTCACTAATATTCGCTAATATCCATCAAGATAAGTTAGAGTACAAAGAAGGAGGTTTTCGCCCACGCATTACTGGACAAATTTTTTATAGTTTGTAGTTTTTTTTCGCTGAAGGAGACGGTTATATCTTTAGAGTAAGACTAATGTTGATCCTCACGTAAATTTTGCTGCAATGTGCTCCAGTATAGTTTATGAGTTGCCATTCCGACTATCCCATCAGTTGCGGTTCTCCCCTCTGTTGAATGATGTCTTCCCAAAATACAGCACAGTATGAAGCTTTTCTGGCAAGGCCATAGCAGTTAGAATATGTTCCGAATGAAAAGCTATAATACATCTGTTCTAAGGACTAGGTTCCCAAGAACCTCGTGTTTCCAGAGCGTCAACTCTACACGAAGAAATGAGTAACTGTATCACGCATTTAGATCAAATAACGCCGTATCACGCAATACCCTCCTAAAAGGTATATCCGTAGATTAGCAACGGGAATGAGTTTCGACTGCAGGATATGATTAAGAACCAAAGTTTTGGAAACTAGACTGCTTTTAAAAAAGTAAGCTGTTGAACACTGGATATAAACGTTCCAAGATGTCCTTGTGCCTCATGTTGAGATTTCCAGCTTCTAACGGTTCGGTAGTCTTTAGTATAAAAGAATTCTCCATAGGATTGACAGAAATCGTTCGTGCACCCGGAGAATCCCTTCCTGAAATAGATTTGGCACTTTTGAGCACGGATGGTTTCACATCACTAATCGCCAAACTTCCTCCTGTTTGTTTTAATCCCAAGAAATGAATGAAGTACGAACTTCCTCCGATAGTACACGGTATTATTTTCTGTCAGAATGATAATAGTCCAGTTAGTTCAATCCATTCCATTCTTACTCTAGCGACTAAACGAAAGCTAAACGGTGGACTGCAGAAACGTGCAATAGTGCTGTTGTCGTCACAATGCACACATCTACTGTTTGGCTCTTGGGCACAGCACCACCGCCAACGCGGATTGTGTGGGTGATCACAGATTTCAGCACCATGGGTCAAGTTTGGAGTTACAAGTGCTCACTCGGTACTGGGATCCTAAATACGTGAAATCGATGTTTGTTATGAGTCCACCGAATTTATTTAAGAACGGGTGCTATCGAGAGCGCAACTCGTTTCTGAGTAAAGCTAACAGTCTATCTATGTGAATCCTGCCCCAGGCCCCGGGAATCGTTTCCAGTCCCATCCTGCCACTTAAACTGTGTAACTACGGCTTACTTAGACGATGCTGGTCATATCTGGACAATTTAAGTTTACAAAGCGATCCGCAGCGAGCGCTATTCGTATGATTTCTGTTTTGTCTAGGTGTACCTGATACGAGCTCTTTCGAAAGCGTTTGAACAAACGGGGAACATAGGGGATCGTCCTCTCGTGTGAACATCCCTCCAAATGAGTTTGCTCTGGACGAGAGTTACCACTGACAGTGCAGAGGTCATGTGTGGTGCATTTGAAGGAACCGATTTTCTGGTAGGCGTCCCGTTACCCTGATGCCAGGTGAGAAACAGCAGCTGTTGCTTCAGTCGCTCTTTGTCGATTGCGAAAGCTTTGTATGTTCAAACACTTCAGTCAGCCACAGACAAGGAACGCATGTTATCATATGTTTCGGTTGCTTGCTTCGATTACATGTGGGAGAACATCGTTGCGTCCCGACTTAACTGATAAAGGGCACTTGATTTACGAACGATGATGAGTGGATCACACTCCAGAGAAACTGCTGATTAGGTCAAAATCAGTAGCTCCACTGAAAAAATAAAGACATATTGTCGACCAGTAGTGAACCGCTAAATACAACTAATCCAAACACCTACACGCACCACTTCTAGGAAGCTCTCAAAGTGTGATTGATGCTAACGACAACAGAACCTCCCTTTGTTAAGTAGCACGTTTATCATGCGTTTTCTCACAAGAATCCAGACCAAGGCCGTATACGACAGGAACGCGACAGTTCAACAGCCGGAGAATTCTCAAAGCTTTCTTATTCAGCATCCGCAGCAGTGGACATAGGTACTCTGAATGTGTCTAACAGAATATCCAATGTTGAAAGAGAACCATCATTGTCAGGGTTTTCACGTGTATTGCGTGAGTTGATTTGTTTAAAATGTTCTGTGACTGTCAGCATACCACCGAATATATGTCCAATGCAACCTTGAATGACTGTATTCATCCATTTACGTTTGAAACCTGGGCCTTGTAATTTCGACAACACTTGCGATATCTGTCAGACTGACAGCGATTAAAATAGTGTATATAATATGAATTACTTTCAGCTCCAGTCTTATGTGGTAGCCAGACGCAAAGGACAGTCCATGATGGATTTCTCAGAAAAATTCCAACCGATATTTTGTGAATAGCGTAGAAGAATTCGACGCTGAACGGGATGGCTCTAGAAAAGTGCTTAAAATGCCGGTTGGCCCAGTTATTCTTTCGATCTTTCAAAGTGCTCGCCTAAAGTTGTAAGCAAAATTCTGATGACTGGACTGGGAACAGATTATAGGACTACAGACGGCTGAGGATCCTCCACTTGGCCGAATTCTGTTGAAGTAAAGTCATAGCGTACAGAATTACGGAAATAAGTGTTTCAGACCTCCCAATCTTTGGAACCATGGCAACAGTACGCACAGGAATAACACCCGGCCATTTGAAATACCTATCCACAATTGAAGGAAAAAGCAATCCACGTTTGACCCGGCAAAATCGGTGTGAATTCTGCTCCATGGTGTGCGTGAGGTTGACCACGGATACACTGCTGCCTTCGTCAGAACATTCGCAGCACCTGCACATTTTTGGCAACTTTTAATCGGGTGTTCAATACCCTTGTTCATATAGACAGAAGGTTGATGGTCGCATGAGTCTGATGTTCGGAATTCATTTTTCCCAAATTTCCGACCACAATTTTTTTCCTGATTGGAAAGCGCAGGTGAGCTACGACAGACTGTTTTTTGCCGTCCATCTGACAACTGATTCAGATATGCTGTTCCAAGGAATAGCGACTGGAGGTCTTATGTCATAACCTTACTTATTGCCGTAAGTGCTGTCTGAGAGAGCAAAGGCTGGTTTCACTTAATATCCTTGCACCTAACCTATCCAGTGCAGACTGTGCATATATGGGACAAAGTAGTGTATTAGTCCAAGAGTATCAAGACTGGCTGCAGTGATTTCTTTTTGGTGGAGTACGGCAAATTTCTAATTCCATTCGGATTCTGTTCCGTACGTGAAGTTAATCTATGCCCAAAACCGAGAAGCACCGCACAGCTGTTTCACCCTTGTTGGGAATTATCAGCAGGGCATAGCTCACGAATCCCCAGGGATATTCAACCCGGCAACCTTTTGGGATAATAGTTGAAGGATAAACCTTTTGGCCATGTGTGGATGATCAGCAGTGTGAGTAACTCACATTTAGCCCACATTCAGCTGCACTCGTCCTTCGATCACACAATCCAAATCACGTGATCATGTGTCCACTGACTCCTCGAGTGATGGCTTCTCAGATCAACAAAACGTAAGTAGGTCAGAAGGAAGAATCATTCACAAGTTGCGTGAAAATCCCATCTAAGAATTCGTATTTCTAGGAGCCAGTCAACACATGATCCCGTGATCTGAATTGTGTGATCAAAAGACGAGTGACCTAAGTATCAGTTAATCACATTGCTGATCAGCGATGCCAAGCGCGTTAGTCCTCAACCACTATCAGAGAGGTTATGGATTCGAATTATCGGACACGATCGTGAGTCGACCACTGCTGATAATTCTGAAGAAGGATGAAACAGCTATGAGCTACTTCTCAGCTTTTCGGTATAGACTGTCTTCACTTACAGGACGGTATTTCGGTTGAAGTTTCAAAATCTCCTCATACTTTCAACACATCTTTAAATGTACTGAAGTTCGATGGATTGTGCTTCAGAAAGTTACTGTCCACAATGAATCCGAGGAACTTAAAATTAGGCAAAGAACGCACAGTTCAGCTTTTGTACTGTCAAAATCCATTTTTTCTTGTTCTGCAGCAGTTAATCCAATTCGATGACTGCTCAGCTACGAACAGGAATGTCATGAAATAGAAGTTAGTTAGAAGTTCGTGAGATTCGCACTGTTTCTGATTCTCAACAGGGCTCTGCGGTGCTTCTCGACCTCATCTGCCTCGTGAAATCCAAATCTGTCTGATTAGTCAGGAATTTCAAACTACGAGTTTAGATTTGACAAGCTGGTCTGAATATTTGTCCAAACGTTCATTCACATCAAATCCCTGCCAGGTTCGCATCTAAACTGTTGCTTACCTGCGCCTGCTAATTAGCAGCCGAGGTTGTTGGGCGAATTGTGGCACGGTGAATTTCAGCTGACCAGGCACGGTCACACTCTATTCGAAACGCCCGTTTTCCGTGGCTTCCACTGCTACCTTTCAGAAGAGGGCTTTCAAAATTTCTAACCCCATCAGCCCAGGCACCTGTTCACTGAAATTTTTGTGTATGTTGCTTTCGTACACAAAAGCACTTTATATAAAACTATGCCGACTTGTCACCAAATCATGCACTATTTTTTCCATCAGATCCTTCCAGTCATGCCTCCATTCTCCGCAACTTTCCGCTCACTTGACTGGGTGCTTCATGTGTGTTCTGCTCAGCCAAGGAGCCTTCCGCATTTGTGTGAATTTCACAAGTAAACGATCTCAGAACACCTTATAGCTCCGTCTTTCCCTTAAAACCACAAGTGTTTGTCCTATATCAGAAATAGAGTGGCCATTCCTTTTGCATCTCTTGTCTCATTACTTGATGGGAGTGTGCTGACTGTTTAGACTTATCACAAGAACTTGTACTCAGACCGCTTTTGTGAAAAGATTAGTAACTACAACCCTTTCCAGCCGTGTTAGTGAACGACCTCTTGATGCGCTCGCTCCGCCGGGGCGCTCAAAGGAACGGAATTGTATGGGAAGTGTACGTGAACAGTGTCAGTGGCATTGTTTGTATATCCTACGAGCGCGTTGCGGGAGCTGGAAAAGGAATGAACTTTATAACAGCTAAAGCGACCTATCAAGTTTATACGCCTAGCCAACTAGTCTGTGGGTTGTATCTGCTCTTTTGGATACAAACACCGCAGGCATCTGCTAAATACTACACATTTTTCCGACTTAGGCAAAGCTACACGGCCACAGTCTACTCATATAACAGATAGACGGGTGGCCTGAATGATGAACACACCACTCTGTAAACATATGCAGTACGGATGCCGGAGGGGGAACGACCATTCCGCTGACTGAACCGTAGATTTCACTCCCAAATAGTGTCCGCATGGGTACTGTCATCCCAAAATTTTACAAGGGCAAATGGCGAAGTCACTATCCCCCAGCATGGCTGATTGGTTTCCCCGGATCAAAATGCACGGATCAGTTCAGTCTTCGCCAGCAACGGAACACCTTTGGTTTGCTCTACTGCTGCCATACAGTTGTGCTCAGACAGCAACGGACACGACAAGTAAAATGCTTGACTAGCCTCCATATTAGGAGAAAATTTTGGTGTATCCTGGGAGGCGGTATACTTATGTACCTGTTATTGAGTTTCCTACGAAGGTCGACAGCTTCCGCAGTAAATGACAGTGAAATGTCATACATTGAGAAGCAACCATTTCCAAGTCGATAGTATAAGTTCCAAATATTCATTCCTCCTTGACTTCATACTGTACTCCGTTATTAAAATTTTTCTTCTTTTTAAACTCCACCGATGCAGCTAGTCATTTCTTGCTTATCTGTGTGACCCTTCAATTTAATTCCTCCAATATTTGGGGCAATATATGGGGGAAATTTCAGCGTTCTAGATCATCAGCCAGTAAGTAAAGATACAAACTTCTGGGCGCAAAACTTCGTGCGAAACTAGACATATTTTAAGAGGGGCGTCCACCCGTTCTAGTTAGGCGGTGAAAGTAATCGTTCCAAACATCTCGCTTCTATCAATGATATGCCTGTTATCGAAGGCAGCTGCTCTAATCCAGTATAACTTCAGCTGTTAGAACTAGGCCAGAAAAGAAGCGGTAGAAATCCCTCCTGCCTCAACCAAAGTTTTATTACTTTCTGATAGGAGCTTCCATGTTAAGAGTGGCATTTTGCTGATTGTCGAACAAAGTGATATAGCCCTAACGATTTATCTTTGGCATCTATCAGAATAGGCTTTACCTTGATTTCCAATGAGACGGAAATCGGGTTTTATTACAAGTTTTCGGACAACCCCTCACCTCCATTATACGAGTGACGTTTATTTTTTTCGCGAGGTAATTAACAAATCAAACCAGGGAGGATAATTGTCACATTAACAGCCTAGCGGAGTGATTATACACTCCTGTTTGTCCCAAAATCCCACCCCCGAAAAATCCTGATCGTGAACAATTCAAGTTACAGTTTGATGTGAAGCTGACAGTAGCCGGACTTTTACACCAAACCCTGTCACATTTTGAGGAAGAGCCTGTGTCGAAACAGATGGAGTTAAATGGTAGCGACAGATGATCGTCTTGGAGATATGCGCATTGTTTGTCAGGCATCATCACCTGACCACTTGGCGGTGGCGCCAAGTCGTTGGATTGCAGGTGATCCAGCTGTTTATGGAAGTGGCAGTTCACCGTGCCCAGTTCCCTAGTTCGCTTCGCATCTCGTTAATGTGCGGCATTTACAACACCTGAAGCAGCTGAAATTCGACTACCTGACACCCTCGCTATGTATCACCACCTTCCACTCTCTACCGCAACCATCTCAGTTCCTGCCCATCCAACCTCATTCAGTTAAATTCGGTATTGCTGTGCTTGCTTGCGCGAAGTTTGCATTAGCGTGGTCCTGACAAAACGTGTCTGTTTGCCATAGAAAGAACACAAACAGCCACATTGCCCAGTTTGGTTCCATGCCTGAACGCTTGTCAGCGTGTACTAGCTCAGTCAGCATAAGCTGTCTCATGAGTATGAAGTACCAGGGGAACGACAGTTAGCAGTAATCTCTTCCGATTACATGGATGTGCAGTCGATACATACTAGGTGTGGACGGCGCATTGGCCCCAATATCCGCCCTAGAAATGCAGCCTTGTATGTATACCTGCATTCAGTGTTCAGACTTACACCACCATGAGCAGAATTGTCAGTGCGTATGGAGTAGTAATTAGCCAGCGAACTGAGAGTAGTGAAACACAGAGGAGTCCCATCTAGTGGTACTCATATCTCTACGCGACGGTGAATTTTATGGGATTTTCCCATATGGATAAATGTAGAAATTTGAGAAACCAGAAGAAACCGAACTTCTATAACGGAATGTTCTTTAGGTGAGGAGCGACTACATGTTTCGGTTCTCATACGAACACTCAACTGAAGTGCATCGTCATACCTACTATGGACGGCTTTTGTGCAGTTTTTAAAGATTTGTGTAATCCGCTAAACTCCAAAAGAAAACCCTTAACGCGTAAAACATAGCCAGAGACGACGCTTGTTTACTACAACCAAGAGATTCAGTGACGCAGTAAGATTTGTCTTCGGGAAGAGGGGTAAGGTTTAATCTTTAGGTCGACAGGCAACCGCCGAAATTTATTCGCTTGGCCAAATCCCAGTGAAAATAATGAGACGCATGAAGAAAGTGAAGACAATACAAAAACTGGACTGGAGCTATGAAGACCTTTCGTAGGCTGAAGGTAGCGAGTTATCAGTGTACTATGGTGGTCTTCATGTGAGCCAGTGCGTCGAAGCTAAGCTGGTATAATCCATTGTTTGTCATTTATTCTGGTGCCGACCGGATTCGAAATGCATCGTCGATAAAAAAAATCGGATTTTATTCATGCTTTTGACCACCACTATAAATCACCCTATAAATTCTAGTCACTCAGCAAACACAAGGTAGGCTTCGATGAACTACAAGAAAAGTTGGATAGGATGTTGTCTATATCACTTAGTGGAAAGAAAGAAAGAAAGAAGGAAGTCAAGTTTATTGTAAGCCATCTTTTCAGTCGGTGCAATATGTAGCTTTTGAAATTACGAAGAGGTTTCACAATGGATCCAAGTAAAATGATGTACATAGAGCATACATTAGGCACAGGAGACAAATTCACACAGAAAGTCCTTTTCAGGATCGACTTCTACATTTTTGTGCCTTACCTTAGGTGAAACTTGCTGGAAACTATGCAAGAGGTGTTATTTTTAGAGAAAATAAGGATCACCAAAAATTTCACATGCCATTTGGGGATGCCGTTAAGTTCCATGCGAATCGCAACAAGACGAATAGTTCTTCGCCGACTTCAAACGTCATGTAGGGGCCAAAGTGATCAGATCACTAATTAGATGTTGATTACGTTATCATAATGATACCACATGGATTTGGCTCCTTTGTCGTGTTACCGTTGGGTTTGTCCTCATATATTGGTAAAGGCACATTAAAATAGAAGGGAATTCCTTTACGGCCCATAAGTGAGCTGGATATTTCTGGTTTGCTGGAATATAATCTCACGCTGCCAGTTAACTACAGCAACCGTTTGTTCCTCTTCCCGACCTGTTCAACTCCATGTAGACGATGACTTCGATTTCTACTCACAAACAAAACTTCAGTTTGAACGTCTGGTGCCTTGAAAAAGAGTTGAAATGCACCGGTTGTACAACCAGGCCCAACAATTTTCATCACCTGCCCGCTGAAATAAATGGAAGAGTCATATTACAAGAAGACAGTTCGTAAGAATGGAATGGAATGGAATGTTTCTCACTTTGTAAGATCAGCCTTGTGCTGTCCTTTCGGAAAGGCAATTTCAGAGTTCTCCGACCTGCAGTTGCTGTGTGATGCCTTTCAAGAGGTGACAAATCGCTCGAAGAGTTCATCTAACTCAATTTCCATAGAACCGAGAAGAGTTCCACTTCTCCCAGCTCTGTGTTTCCTGTCATTTTATGAATTTTCTTCCTTTGCTAGGTACAATTAATAAGGAACCATCGCAACAGTTTATTTGTCTGTTATCCTTTGTGGACAGCTTGACTGTTGGAGTATAGGGCTAATCCCGGGATCTGGTCACCCTTGCCTAATCCAGCATAATCGTGTCTAGGTCATGGCTTATCAACATCAGATGTGCGACATTGTCTGACCCATTTTAACGACTGTCGGAACTGAAAGGTCGTTTAGTCAATTCAGACAAACTAAAAGTCCTAGTTCACTCAATGAAACAGACTCCCTTCTGATGGTTGTCCGACATGTTAATATAAGCTCACCGTACCACACACGGGTCGTAACGAAGCCCGCTTGACAGAAGCCTAACTTCCAACTGTGACAGAGTGAAGAAGCGATACCTGGGTGACAAAAGTGTCAACAGCCGTAACCTTCAGCATCGTTAGCATGTATGGTAGTCAACATTAAAGAAGCATATGACAGTCAAGACCCATGCCCTTCGTCTCACAAATGAGTGGTACGGGTCTGTGAGCTATACATATTTCAGTTTTTTCATTCAGTCAATCATTTTTTGCATCCCGCCTTCTATCCCACTTTCCCTGGGCAAATCTGCCTAAGAATCCATTGGTTTCATAGTGGCATACTGTGTCCAAGAGGTGGAGATTGTTTTAAACGTTGAAAATCTAGGGTCCATCAATATGAGATCCATGAATAGGGGACATCTCATGTTCGGATAGACTTTCTAACTTCTCGGTTAGATTGTCAGTAGTAATCCCATAACAGTTGAGAAATCCTTGCAGATCCGAACGGCACAAAACATCACCCCATGATGTCGGAAACCTTTTTAAGGTAGATACCGTGTTTTCAATCAGCGAACGCTTGCTAATTAATATCACTGAACGCTATCATTGAGTCCAACATGCTAATTGTTTGGTGCAATTCGGGATTTTGATAAATTGCGCAGGAACGGATCACCATGCCGGCGTTAGCCACGCATCAGACGTCCGCTACATCATAATTGGAGTTGTAGTATAATCGCATTACAGATCCCTTCCGTAATTAGGAGTCAGCCGAAATGAAGTACTTTGTGTGTGTGTGGGTGCTTAGGACATACGTTCGACCTACCAGATTTACTAGGTGTGTTTGATTTCGGCATGTTTAGTCTTCTTATTGGTCCATTTCCGGCCTGACCCATCTGTGCGGTAGTTTGAAAATAAAGTCACATCCCTATTGGGAAAGTGGCGTTGGCTGTTTATGATATTCGTTTTGGTTCCCGGAATGTTAAGTATGTCTTCAGGGGGCTTATTTCTGGCTGGATATCCGCGAGAATATAAGAATATGCAACGCAGATTTTGTTTTAGAGGCTGACATAATTTTGTTTGCAGTTTTTTAGTTTCCTGGTTATATGGATGTGGAAACTAGATCGAATTGGAGACAGAAACATTCTCTGAAAGCATAGGTTCGTTTATATCAAATGCTTGTTTGCTGAACCAATGCATTCGGATTTATTCTAACCCCATGGCCGTTCGAGTATTGGGCAGCCAAAAATTTCGTGTCGTGTGTTGCATTGCTCCAACAATTCAGATACGGAATGCTTAACCACTAACTTCAGAATAAACACATGCATTATTAAATGACATTCTGCTTCCGAGGGCCAGGGTGGACATGATCGTTAGCCACTTTTAACCAAGGCTTCGACCAATTAATGCCTAGTAGTTACAATGTCCTGTCTATCTGCACTGAATGTCAGCTAGTGCAGCACTTTCTGCCCCGGATTTCCATTTTTTTTAGTTTTGCCGTTCAACGTTCCGTTCCCCCTGCAATTGGGGGGTGGTTGGCGGGAAATGGCGCCTAATCTGTCATTGGCCTTGGTGCTGTCAGTTTCTGTCCAGAATATCTGACTGAGCGCTTGGAGATGCAGGCACCTCACAATGCTTGCAATGGATCAGCACCAGATTTCTTCCTCAAGCAATCTTTTCTCTTCTTCTCACTTTGTATTTGTAAGCCAGTGAAGCACCAGTGTCAGCACTGATGTCGGTGAATCTGATGATGATTGTATCCAACCTAGCTAGTGGCACACGCCGCTCCGTCGACTGCCTGCAAAATGATTGTGGTAAGTGATGTAGATCTAAGCGGATTTGGATGGTGAGCCCTGCAATTGCCAAACGAAGCTTCACGCTTAGAACTCATTGTGAGTGGAAGCATGCAAGCTGTGAACGAGGAGAATTCAATAACCGATACTATCAAGGGATCCAATGTTTTGCTCGCCATAACAGTTTGCTTGAAATGATGGATTGTGTCCTGTGATATACTGGAAATGAAAGAAATATCCCCCGATGGTACGTGATGACCAGCTGGACGAAGCTAAATTAGAGCCTCCATCGACATCTTAGGCTTTTGAGCTATGTGGACCACATTATTTTACGTGCAACTTTTTCTAGTATAGACGTGCTTCCGAATATAAAGTCACATTTTAGGTCGAAAGATTGTTTCCAATAAACGGCTCTGCGTAGCCACTTCTGAAATTAAGAAACCTCACCATAACTTTGTCTTTTATTATGTGAAGTAATCCGAGTGAAATCGCGCCGGATGTGTGGATACATATCGACAACTCCTTTGAAGAGAAACTCGACAAACATGGATGGACATTTCGTCCCCTGCTACAGATGTCTTGTATTGAAGAGTCCCGTTGCAATCATTCATGCTGTTATTCCATGGGAACATGTCATTTTTCCCAGCTCAAAGCATTATAAATGTCTGATTTTGATCGATAAATTCTGTTCGCTCGACTTTTTCTCGACTAGTCGTACAGCACAGCACAATCAATAAATAATAGATTTCAACCCCATTCTTCCCACGTGAACATTCTCTCCCAGTCATGAACTATAACACTTCAAACAATCGGGTGTTTTAAGATGCCACGCCCTCTTCTGAAGCACAACCGTTATTTAGTTTCTGGAGGCAATTTTTTCATCGATTTGTCGCATGGGTTTTGTATAATTAGGTTGTGTCCAGTGCCTTGGTAACAGTGGTCCAAAGAGTAGACCTTTGCCCTGGTCACCTTGAGGTCACTATGACTCATGTGGTCATTCAGTTTAATTGGGTTCATAAAGAGTTCTCACCGAAATTAAAAGAGGGCCAGTCATACCAGATACTTTCCAAAGGACCTTACAACGTTTCTGTCAATGACTAAATTGTGACTCATCAAAACACTTAGTTTGGATGGTCGAACTCGTATAGGCCATATCCCTTTAGAACGACCACTTCTTTATACTAACGGCTTTGAGTACATCTGTAGCCATTGTGGAGCAATTTCCCAGCATTTCGATGGCAACAGCCGGAACAGTTTTATACCCCCCTCGGTTCCCGTACAGAATTTGTTTTCTGTTTGATTCTTTCATCATAGATGACAATAACTTGGAGATATAAGTGAGATTTGGATGCCATACACTTCATATGAGGCTACTGGGAACTCTTCGACAGCCTACAATGGTTCTGCCCTCTGTGGGGCTCATCAGGTAGGTGCAGTCCCCGAGTTTCCGTCAACCCTATGTTCGTCCTGAAACCAAATTGCACGAAATTCGACAACTAAACTCATTTGTATGTATTTTTCACGGGAGACCCACCTGAATTCCAACCGCACCTCTTGCTTATGACATTCTTCAGCTGAACGTGCTGCACCAGGTCGCCTCGTGTTTCAGTCGGTACGATGTTGGAGATACCGCAATACATTATATAGACACAACACACTACTTCCAGTGTTGCTGAAAACTCTTCCTCAGCCCGTGACCTGTTGAAGGGAAACTTCACGATCGAGAAACTACTGGGCCTAACTCACCCTAATCACGGCCGTCAGTGTCTGGTTATCACGATCCCTGTGATTATCAGTTATCAAGTGGTTCTCAGGGCTATTGGTAAACATGTACATGTTAAACATGTACATGGTAAACATGTACACCAGGCGTTGTTAATGTGTCTGAAATGCGGCGTTATGACGCTGCAGCAGTAAGTCAGAGCATGGTAACAGAGCCAAATACTTGTTTATGTCGACAATTCTAGAGATAGTTCTTTAGGATTCAGAGTCCTAGGAGGTCGACTGGTCCTGCTGTTTGGGCAGTGACGAACATTAAGCAACACACGATATAGTAACATTTATAGGGCGTTTCAACCAGAAGAGAATTCAATAGACTCCTAAAAAACAAGGGGTACGGAATTCACGTTACCCTATAACTTGACTAACCAGCCACATGGGCGCTGGCACCCATACGAATCGTTTTTGAATGCACATTTAAGGCTGGCCGTTGGTATACTGTGTATTGAGCTCTG
Organism: Opisthorchis felineus; assembly: GCA_004794785.1. Classification (NCBI taxonomy): domain Eukaryota; kingdom Metazoa; phylum Platyhelminthes; class Trematoda; order Opisthorchiida; family Opisthorchiidae; genus Opisthorchis; species Opisthorchis felineus. The sequence continues at coordinate 533,714 of SJOL01007819.1, read as the reverse complement.
TATCTAAGACCGATTCGTGCTGGCGTTATCGCTCATGTGGCCGGCTAGTCAGCTGATAGAACCACGTGACTTACATAACCCGTGTTACTTTTCAACCAACTACGAGTTGACCCTTGACCACTGAATTACATTCTGAACGAGACCATCATGAACCTCATCAGTTTTTTTATTTCCCACAACCTTGTGAGAAGTGTTACTTTAAGAAAATATACTGCGATATCTCGAATACCGCAACGACCGAAACATGAGGCGTCCTATATGCAGCAGCTGAAGAATATCATAAACGACCGATTCAGTTGATTCTCGCGTTAAAACCGACTAGGTTTGCAAATGAGCGTATTTCGCAGTTATATTCTCATTCTTTGCCAACTGGGAAGAAACGATGTAGCTTTTAACTGCAGAATGGGTGTGGGATATGGCTATGCATGAACACGACAAAATTACCATCCCTACGCAACTCATTGATGTCTAAGGAACCCAACTTAGAGCAGTAAGTGGAGTGTCGTCAGGGCTACTTTAGACAGTTACAAAGACCCCGGAGCACAAGTCAAGGTTAGACTTGGAATTTTGAAAAACACATGGAGCTGTTGAGGAGCTGTAACCGATAGTATTAAAACTGGACTGTTAACCACGAAATCATACATGGTTCCGGTAGATGGGACAGAAGCGAGGAGGACCTAAGATTTAGAATAAATTTCACCTATGTGGTCGATAATGGGACAGCGATGAATTTTTTTGAAACTGACACAAGCTTCTGAATCGTAAAGTGGTCAGTTTTCTGGGCTATGAACAAAACTGGAAACTTTTCTTGATGTAGCACACTGCTCATAAGGTTGCTTAACTCACCTACAGACTGCTACCGGTCCCCCCTTCCTGGGGCTCATCAGGTGAGTGTAGTCCGTCTATCTCACATTCTCGTTGAACTAAAATTGTATCCAATTGAAGGAATACACTTATTTGAGATTTACATTGGTGTTAACGAGAGACAAGTAAATCTTCAGTTTATAATATCCTTCAACATAAGGGGGCGCTGTCAGATAAGATGACGACTGACCTTATGTGTAGAAACAATACTAACAAGCAAGATGGGCAGTGTTGACTGTTTCCTCCATCTACATCAGCCACCATATTTTTTTCAAGTTAGCTGGTCTACGAATCTTTTTCATTATTTCTTAAAACTCCAGATAAAAATCGTAAGATAGTAAGGATAGTAAAAGGCTATTGTTAAGGATAGTAAAATTTAGAGTTCTCAGTAAAACAGGTAGATTTTTATCAAACTGCTGACTCGCCTTTCTCAAAGAAGTTACAGTTGACGGAAAACCGTGGGTTTAATTCCAGCTGATCTCGAAAGCCCAGTAGTGAACACAAGATAACGTTTCGCGGTCCTCCTACTTTTACGGTCTTGCCTAGTCCCCTTTCATACACAAGTACTAGGTGACTTGGGGTTCCCCCAAGAACTACCCAACGCTGAATGTTCATAAATATCTTCCTACTCATGAGTAGCGTAACTAAATTGTGGATACGAGCCCTCTTCAAGTCACCAACCGCCGTGGGCATTTGGTTGCATGTTACAGAGTATTTTCGAACAGTAGGGACAGATTTGATAAGGATCTCGGAACTGGTATCGTCCGGTTTTGCCAACTTACGGAGCAAAATAACCGGTCCGGATGCTACTAAAGCTTGAAGCTAGCGCCTCAGGACAGCCGATGCCATCTAACGTCTAATAAGCCCCAGGAGTTTTGTGCTATGTTGTATTTTTACACCCGACCAACTCATAAATGACTGTGGAAGATGTAGGGTGCAAACAATCAGGCTGCTGGGAGGAACTCTAGGTTTTAGAGTAACGATTTAGATGTACAACCAGCCTTTTAGATGATTTGTCACATAAGATTCCTCTCAAAAGCTTAGGATTAGCGAAAAGGTTGACCCGTCTCTACAGTAGCTTTTGTCCCCATCCTCCAGTACAAACCAACTTGTGAAACTCTTCACTTTGAGAAACGGTTTATTTAAGTGCAACAAACTTATCATTCATCAGAATTTGGTTACCGCATTTTGCTGAGTACATGAGAAAAAGAACATTACGCACACTACAATACTGAAAGCAACAAAATGGGTTATGGTCTAAGGGGAATGCAATACGGCTGTCGCTTTCATATCATTGCAAAACCACCCGTATTTACGTTATGTAGGTGAGGATGGTGGTGACAATTGTGAATATTCTAGAACTTTCTAAGGTCACAGTCAGTGGCTTCTGTTTGCTCCCATTTTTAGCTGTCTGCGTACTAACGACACTTTTATGCGTGGTACATGGTGTTGAGTGTCCATTCTTGTCATTGACTTTCAAACCTGACCCAGTATGACGGACACTTTGTGCCTGAAAGGGCTATTCTTGACTGTGCTAGCGCCTACCGCGCCCTGAAGAGCACTTAGCATTGTTTGTTCTTTCTTCGGTTGCTGGTCTTTGCACGCATGTTTCCATTTCAAACATTCCTACATACGTTGGGATGGGAATGGGGCGCTTCCCTCGCTTTATCTAATATTATCCAATACACCCTTCCACATCCATCGCTTGGATTTACATCTTACGTTTGTGACCATGCTCTTCAAAAACAAACGATAATAGTGGTAATGATAATATTAGCGATGCAACCATAAGGAATCTTCAGTTGTCCCTCCCAGTTAATCGAATGGAGGTTGTGTGTAGATCGATCCTGCGCATCTTATCATCTGCCTGTGGGCTGTTACATGCTGTGCACTGAAACCAGCCGGTGATCGCCGATCGACATGCCTATGCACACAGAAACGGTAACCTCGTCTTACTGATCCTTATAACGAATCCCACAACGTCTATTAGGATGAAACAGAGTTTCGAAATGGTTGGTGCTAACCAAAGTAAGATCCGTTAATTAGGTCCATTAATTAGACCCATTCCGACTGAAAATGTTCCTGCTGAACAAGGATACTTGTGAAATCAAATCTGGAGTTGTGTGTGGAGTATGATAATAAAGTCAAGATACATAACTAACATAGCATAACATAACTAAGTTCGAAGCTTCTGTAGACTTTGAGATCTTGAGGACTAAGATAATTGACGGACTTGTTTTAATCGAAACGCAGCAAATAGACAATATGAAAAATGTATTGAAATGTAACTGCAGTTATTTCGAAACGTTTTTAAACTCTGCGAAAACCTTCCTTCGTGCAAATTACTAACACCGCTACTGATACAAGGAAACATGTGCGTAAGATTTGTTTTGGGTTTTTCAGTGTTACACAGCGTTAGTTCTTAAGCATTTTCCTTCACAAGCAAATCCTGAGCTCTCTGAGTGTCCGGTTTCCCATAACCGAAGTAAGAGACATTTTTTCGGCATTGACTGTGTACCGATAGCAGGTCCGCAGCTAGCATTTGCTGTGAAATTAGCATGTACTGTTGTTTGAGATGCATATCGTTCACAGCCGTTCGCACATGGACTCGAAAAGGTTCTAAGTTGGACGGATGTATATCTTCTACATGAAAGTGGTCAAGAAACTGGTCAGTTCTCCAAATAGTGCTAAGGTTAGTCAGCTTTAAGTATTGTATTAGAGTTGGCAAATGAGAATGGTATTTCTCCCTCATCAGCATTGAAAAAAACTTAGCTTTACGACAGGTGGTCAGAAGGAAAATCGTCGATGGGTTTCTCGGTCATTCCATTGTGCGTCACTGCTCATGCTTTCCTGGTGGCAGGCATCCGATTACCGATGCTGGAACTCTTAATCTGCTGCATATCCGGCTGCAATGCGTTGTTAAATACTTCTTTTCGGCTTGACGTCGGTGGTGTTCCTTCCACGCACCTTACGATGTACGACCTCCATTTCGTCAAAGATCTCAAACATCTCCAAGATTTTTTGCCCCAACTTCATTCCTGTTATAAGGAATCAGATGGAAATCCAAAGCCTATCTGGTAAATTTCAGTTCACTGTTAGTAAACAAAACATGAAGAGATAGGACCGCAAAACGAAGTATCCATAAGCCAATAAGTCATGCCGGATCTTGTATTTGTCCAAAGGATTAATAGCCGTTCTTGTTCCCAAGGTCTAGCTTACATAGCGACAACTTCGAATAGATAAGACTCTTCATAAGTTTTGCATAGACTAATCTGCAATCAGAAACAGTAAGGCGTAAACGGCGTGCATCCGCAAAAAGAGTGTGAGGGTCAGCTCAGATCAGCATTGGCTAAGATGCAACGCCCATCTTAGAAAGAGGCAAATTTGGCTTCGTCTAGACCTGATTGTACAGTGGAGCGAATGAGCAGAAAATGGAGCTCGCTGTATGCTCATGCTGTATGTAGACTATAAATTGTGTGGTTAAGGTCTTACTGCAAAAATATATCAGTCTTACTGGTCAGTCAACCTCATCATCTATGAAGCTCATACATACTCCTAATTTCCTTCAACTCAGCTTATATAACCATGATTTCAATAGATGACCTCTATACCCTTATCACGTTTCGTCTAGTCCCTAAGAGACTTTCAACGGGTATTAAGGTGAGCATACAGATCATAGCTGAAGTAAAAGATGGTGCAGCTTAAATTTACACAGACAGAGACTGAATTAGTCGCTTTCCTGCGACACAGAATGACTTAGGACACAATGGGGAAAACAGTCAGTAACATCAGATGTTTCAGATCTTGTTCGTGGAATTACCCTAAATTTTTGTATTGATCACATATCATCCAGCAAAGCTGAGGACTTGAGTACTGAGCAGTCTAGCGTACTTTTGTTCACTAGGAAGTAATAGGAGTTCCATAACTAGTTCAGGCAGGATGGGGTTACCTGTTGATCAGTAGCGTTCACAAGAAATCATCTGGATGGCTTTTAGCGTAATCTGATTTGTTGTCAGCAGCAAAACATCAAAGTTACAGTACCTTTGTGAATCGGTTTACAGATCAGTGGCTGCTCTGACGGCACCGCATTTAGTTTCCCACAGGCGGCCATAATGCATACCGGATTGACATTCACACAACCATCGGGGGCACTGAACACCAGAATAACTTTAACGGCAGTTCTTATAATGGAGAAGAACCGGTCATTTGTCTCATATTATTTTGTGCTTTTCCGTCCGCGGCGATGTAGTAGTTAATTTTGACACAATTGAGTGTATACCATATTGTCTCCTAATATCATGCGTAGATGACATTAGTCTCACCCAACTGGCACATGAAGTAAGCTTATCTAACTCTGCCAACAGCTTATCCGCATAGATATGTGGATAAGGTAAGATGGCGTAAACTGTGTTCACGTAACAATGTTCTGAAGAAACAACGGAAGTGACACTACGATTCGTCATTTCATTCATATATACTGGCAGCACAAACAGCTAAGTTATTGGATGAGTATGACATAGTGACACAACCTCCTCCCTGAATATGTAGCTTTATACGACATTCGCATACTTGAGCGCCCAGAAGTTGGGGAAGGCATGCGATGAATGGTAGGTATCCACGGAACAACTTTCAGTGTATTGACGTGTTGAGCTCGAGATGACTCACTGGTTAAAGCACAAATTTACTGACCGGAAGGTCCGTGGTGCGAACCCAACCTCTGAATCTCGACCGCTCCCGTATAGACTTAGGCAACCTGGCAGTATCTCAGCCCTCATGCTTCCTTCGGATGGCCTGAGAGCTATGCTTCAGGAGCGCGTTACAGCTGAAGGTATTGATGTGTTTCAATTATCAGCCACATAGTCTGTTTTGCTAGATTAATTGCACACATCCCACGTTTAATCCACCTTTGTCTAGGAGAGTTATTTACAGGATGGAAGATTCTCATCACTTGCAATGGAATAACTTAGAAAGCCGTTACTTTAAGTCAGTGTTATTTATAAAGGTTTCGTCTTAAGCGTATGACCGTAGTGATAGTAATGACATATTAGTAATCATTCTGGTTATGCCACGAATATGGCTAGTTGGCTGGCTGTTGAACCAGAGTTGACTTAGGGTGGGTAGTAAAGGTGAAACCTCCTGTGGTGAGCACATTTAAGGGTAAATGATGCAGTTCAACGTGTCGACATCAAAAACTTACCTCTAAAATGGATGTTCCTCTTATTCAGGTAGATTATCACCGATACACGGACCTGATGCATCAAATTTGATGAACATTGATTTTCAATCCGTACTTGGTTATAGTACCCAACAGTACAATTAGGGCTTTAGGGGCACACTTTCAGGACAACACTGATACAAGAAGTCTAGAGGAGGTCTGATGAGTAAGTAAATAACTGGGTACAGACCCACCGCTTAGGCTCGTATATGATGGCGATGATTCCGAAGAAGGCAGTAGTTACGACAGATCGGGCACCAGTACTAAGTGTTATATGGTACGTGCAAATATTCGCATTGATTTCATTTTGTCAAGTCAAGTGTGTGTGTGGTGAACGACGGGAAGTCTGCAAATGTCGGAACCAACCTAATGACGAAGTTCAGGAAGGCTATCTGTCCCATAGAGCACCATGTAGACAAGGAGATTTGAACACTCCCGGATGCGACCTCACTTTCGAAGGATCACGTGCTATGTCATGACTGGTGGGGAATGCTGAAGTGGACCCTGAGGGGAGACTGTGCCATCTGTGAATAGGTCTTTCTTAGCAATCGTTTCAAAACCAGTCAGCTTCAAACAAGCAGATCACCTAAGGCAACTCGTAACATTTCCAGCTGTAATAATCAAATGCAGATGGGTTGCTGCAATGGTTCTCTTTACAATATGATTACCCGTTCGTTTGGCCAAGTTCACTGGAATGCCGTTGGGATGCTGAGTACAGTGTACATGACTAGTGTACTCAGGAAAGGAAACATCTTGCTAATTGACATAAACCGTTTTCTGGGAGGTTGACACTTCAGAAACTACTCGTCATAGGTCAAAACGATTGACGGATGAATGTTCGACTATAATCGGAAAACTTGTGGGATGACATCCTATCGGCTTTTCGGCTTCACTTGCAGGACGCAACCTAGATTCGAAACTTTAAAATTTCCTCGCCTCTTACAAAAACACCAGCAGAATGGCTGGCCTCCGAATTGGATGTGCCGGTCAACAGTGACCAAGCCGGTGGTCCCCGTGCACAGTAGGAGAGACACAGACGGTTTGCACTGAGTCGAATGTGGTGCTGTGCACAAGCCCCATTGCACCAACGTAGACCCGAAGGAAAAAGATCGTCAGGGATAGTAAGCCATTAGCCAACCTAAACATGATGGCACAACAATAGGCACCCGCAGCAGCTACCTGCTTATTATCGAGGTACCGGCGTCATCCGTCAATTCCCTTAAGTTTCAGCGTAGTACCACACGTCCCCCGGTATAGCACCATTCAAGTCTGGGAGACGCCCATTAGTAAACTACCAAGTTGGCAATAGATAATTCCATTATCCATTCGGTTGGTGATATGATGACAGTGTCAGGTAAGAAACTGTTAGAAAATACAACTAACTAACTTCGGTTTCAGAAAGACTAGTGAGTACGCCCGTGACGCACGAGGTCGATCCTATCAAAGCCGAACAAAAACATCTTACACATTTAAAATCATCCTGACTCTCGAGCAGTAAGTTCCAAATAAATTGTATTCCAACCTCGGCGTCATAGTATTTCCTTAAGGAATGCGGTTTGGTGTCCGTTCTTTCTCAACGCTCTCAAGGTTTAGATTGTATCCTGTATAGACGTGATGTACTATTCATAAGCTTGCTGAAAACTCCTCGACAGTGAACGACCGGTTTCTCCATTCTTGCGGCCCATCAGGTAGGTGCAGTCTCCGAGTTTCCGTCAACCTTATGTTCCGCCTGAGACAAAATTGCACGAAATTCGACAAATATACTCATTTGCATAACAACGTATTTTGCACGGGAGACCAACCTGAATTCCAGCCGCACCTCTCGCTTATGACATTCTTCAGCTGAACGTGCTGCACCAGGTCGCCTCAAGTTTCGGTTGGTACGATGTTGGAGATATCGCAATACATTATATAGACGCAACACTAGGGTGTTGCTGAAAACTCTTCGACAACCCACGACCGCGGACTGCGCCGAAACTGGTCGTGAGCTGTCGAGGAATTTTCAGCAACCTTATGAGTAGTGCTTTACGTCTGTTCAATGTAAGGCGATATCTCGATTATCGTATCAACTGAAACATGAGGCGGCCTGGTGCAGCACATTCATTTGAGAACATCGTAAAAGAGATTCAGTTGGGTTCCAGGTGAGTCTCCTGTCAAAACCAAATTGGTATGCAAATGGTTGTACAGGCAGATTGTATCCTGTTTGAAATCACCCTTTTGAGCCTGAGAAGTAGAAGAATCAAATGTCATGTTTGAGCCTGAGAAGTAGAAGAATCAAATGTCGGATGAGGAGACAACTTAATGTTCTTCAACGTGATAGGCCTACCAACGAACTATGAATAGCACGACTCAGTCCATGGCTTTGGCTACTGTAAGCGTTTTTTGGTTTGGTTACCAATTAGTTCTGACTGAACAGCCTAACGGCCGCGAAATTGTTCACTGATCTTCCTCTAGGAACCATAATTTTTGGATCTGCCAAAAGTCGTCCTTTTCTAGGTCTGCTGTTCAAACCCTCTGACAGCCGCTCGATCACCTACAGTGTGCAACTGTTACTTGGCACCAACCACAGCGTACGGAACTTGCGTTTGCGAACACATAAAACAGATTTTGCAGCTTTGAATTAACCAACAAATATGGCGTGGGTTGTTTTGATTATTGCTGTCCTTCGGTTGGTGACTAACGATTGGATGAGCAATTCATTGATCATAATATCCCGTTTAATCTTATATTAGAAAACACAAGGTAGAATCTTGGATTTTGGTCCATACTTAAGACGAATACTCGTGACCACATCATGCACTGTACTGGCAAAGTAACGACTGTTCAAATAAACCAGAAGTTAGGTTATTTGTAACCTTCTTAGAGGTTTCTTATCGAGCGATTGGTATCCTATTTACAATTCGTGGGCCACAAAGCAAAAACACGAGCCATATTGAAGCAGCATATCACGAAACTTATGAAGGTGGTAAAGTTGTAGATCGGAACAAGCAGTGTTATAAGGCTTTTAGAAGGTGTTTGTTTATGTCGTCATTCTGCAGTCCTCGAGTAGTGGGACGTGTCTCATGCCAATACGCCTTATTAGAAGGCTAGTGTTTCTATAGGTCTGATAAAGGCCCTTCCGGTTAATCCGAAATACTGTGATTTTACCAGACAACTTTCCACGAAGCAGAAACTTGTCCCACTTGTCGACCGAACACTGAGATGCTAAAGCTGATATGCCCGGTGTGCGACTTCCAATATTTTTCACCCAAATCATTGCATTAGAGCAAGTAAATCTTTCAAAGCCCCAAAACTCAGCATGGAAGTGATCTATTTATTAATGCCTTCTTATCCACATTCAACCAGCCCTAATAGGAGAAGCTATGCATCCCATATTGAAAATATCCCCAAAGTAAAGTAGGCTAATTAACCTTTCTCCTGAGGGTGTCTACCTCATAATTTTGCCGGCTGTTTTTAGAAACAAGTTTCGAGAAATCACCGAGTCAAGTGAAGCCGGTGCAAACTAGTGTGATGCAAGCTCGGTTGAATAGGGCGATCCTTAAAGGAGTTCGCAACTTGGCTTACAGCACTTGGTCAACCTTTAATCAATGTTGATAAATAGCATTAGTTCCCTTTACACCCCGTACGAATAAGGCCATATCGATTCAAGCAGTAGATCGATTCCGAATGAAAACCCAGGTTAGGTGACTTTGCGTGGTTTAGCTTATAAGCCGTAATTTTTTGGGGATGACTACTAGTCAAAAGTCAAAATTCTCCCACATTTTAACGACCCGTAAGGAAGACCTGATAATCACCAAGCAGCGTGCTTAGAGTTCTTACAATTGACGAATACAGAACATACGCGATATGCCATGGGAAACCAATTCATTCGCGCACCACTGGTCAGCGCTTGGTCTTGAATGTGATGTTTGGACCTGGGTGTCAGGTGTCGAATCTTGCTACACCCATCTGATTGGGCTCAGTAAGAAGGCACGCTTAGCGGACCGTGTTGCAGTACCGATCAACTATGTTTTACAGGAATGTGGTTCAATGTAAACAAGAGAGGCCGTTAACCGGGCTCGAGTAAGCGGCCTCCCATGGCTCATGGCACAGCTTAATTTTCACTTCATATGAACTCTCGTAGGTTTTGACTCACACCGACTCTTGCATTCTCCCTTCAGTTTGTATCTAATTTTTCCAAATTCCGATCTTCTCTATCTAGGGGGGATTGAAGCCCTGAAAGTCAGAATGTGATCTAACCGTTCATCCGTAGCCAGTGCACAAGTCACTGGTCTAGCCACAGTAGACAAGAGCAATCTAGGTAGCCAGCCCTATTTTGACTTGATTCAGAAATAACAATGTTAGAGGTGCTGTGCCAAAAGTCAGCATTATCGATTAGCGATAGTGGAGTAAGACTGAGCAGTCGTTTCATATGGTTTAGAAGAAAACATGCTTGATAAACTGGTGTACTTTAATGGCTAATTAAATACTTTCAGTTTTCTCCGAGATAGTTTGATGGAATGAGCGGAGTGGTTCTACAAACATGCACAGGCCTACCACTCACCTCGCAAACTTGAAAATTCTGAGTTCACGCACATTGTCAGGTCCTACCGATGGGTGAGATAGTTACAAAGGCAAGGTTAGTAATTGCACTTCATGCCAATCAGCAGCTGTCAATTAGTGTAATTAGTCGCAACTACCAATTGCCCATTCATTCGCCGAAACGTCCCGAGAATCCACACCAACTCCTGAAGAGGGAGAATTTTATGGTTCCTAGCAGTGTCCATTAGTGTGTGGGGGCGAGATGGCTCAGTGGTTAGAGTGCGAATTAACTGACCGGAAGGTTCGAACCCGACCTCTGCCTCTCGACTTCCCCTGTCTAGGCTTGGGCAACTTGGCAGTATCCCAGCCCTCGTGCTTCCTTCTGGTGGCATGGCAGTTAGGCATCGGAAGGGTGCTACAGCTGAACGATCATCTTCATTAGTGTGTAACTATACCTTTGACTATGAGCTATCACGTAACAGTCCTGAAGAAACAAACTCTGAAGCGCATCACTTCAACTCCACTTTCGCTTCCCACTTAAGCAGCTTTTGGTTTTCGCTCTGTACGAATACGGTCGGTGTTGAGATAACTTTCCAGAAAACAGGTCTTTATAGTGGTAATCCACAAACTGAGAATAGTTTCGACAGATGTCCTCTGATGGCTGCTTCCAGTTTTACAAGGACAACACCGCATGATTAAGAAATTCACTCATAACAACATCACCACAGCTACGCGAGTCATCCAGCAATTGATGTGCTGAACTTTACAGGCTGTATGACTGTCATCGGTTATTGTCGTCACGAAGTATAAAGTTTAAAAAAATGTCGCAGCACTGTGTATGCCGTCTGAAAGCTTAAACTGATTCATTTTCATTGCCTCCGATATCCAGATACCATGGATACTCGTTTGCTTGCTCAGGGTCGGCTGTGGTCCTTTGCGACTTGACTAGCCTCTTAAATGGTTAGCACGTTCCAACAGCGTAGCTACCTTGGTCAATGGTGAACCGGAAGATCCGGAATGAAATTCCACTCGGAGCAACAAGGGAGTACTCTGCCAACAGGACGCTTAGATGTCACAGCTGTGGTGGCCGTCCCAAAACGCCAACGGAACTACAACCCCCCCCCCCCCCCCCCCCCCCC
>SJOL01007819.1:478621-521950 GCA_004794785.1 Opisthorchis felineus | reverse complement strand
ATAGTCATACCCAACTTCTTAACCATAAACTTACTCATACGGTTCACGGAGCTGGCTAAACGCTGAATTCAAACTAACAACACCAAGACAGGAGTCAGTTTCGGCGGATGAAGTTGCTCTCAGAATCCAACGGCCGCAACGGTGGCACTGTCCAACCGTTTCCGCCCGTCCCCTGCTGCGTTGCATTCGGGTGTGCACAGGCTAGGAGCGCACCCTCGAACAAAACTTGGGTAGCACTGGGGACTCATGAATCCTCATGAATCTTCAGTGGTGGCGTCTCTTGCAAGCGACTGCGTTCACACCGCAGCGACGGCACTCCGTGCTGACCCAGCGGCTGACGTGAAAGAGATGGAAGCTGGTCCTCAACAGAAAGAAACGTTCACATTTATATACGTAATGCACTACTCATAAGGTTGCTGAAAATTCTTCGACAGCCCACGACCGGTTTCGCCGTTCTTGGGGCTCATCAGGAAACATCACAAACGAGAGATTCAGTTGGATTCCAGGTGAGTCTCTCGCAAGACCAAATTTGTTTGCAAATGAGTGTATTTCACATTCTTATTAGTCTATCCAGTCAAAGTAACAGTAACTGCAGTCTAGGAATATCAGAGATAATAGGACACTCAGCAACTCAATAACACCGGTGACAGATGTCTGGGGCGGAACTTTCTCAGTTGCTCTACCGCGGTGGACCGGTCGAAAACACAGGTCTCCACGGCTTCGCCTTCATTCTAGGCAGACGTGCCAATAAAACACTTACTGCCTGGACTGCAGTGATTCGCCCGAAACTTATCCTCAAAGTACATCACAGTGGTTGTCATATATGCTTCAACCTTCTCATCAGGCCGTCGTCAAGGACGACATCTACAAACAACCGAAGTTGCTGATCAACAAGACATCAAGAAGAGATGCCCTGATAATAGCGAGTAAGCGCCATGTACACGGTCGGTCTAGTTTCGACTAACCCTGTAAGAACGGTAAGAGGTCCACAAACTTCGCTACGACCAACCAACGGGTTGTGAGCAATGCACCTAGTACCCAACAAAACACTCACTGACGTGATGCTTATTCGACGATCACAAGCCGCATTGATGGGTGGTACTTTGCTGCCTACACGACGGGTCTCATGAATGGAAGGTTGTAGATCCCACTTAGGCGCTGAGACTGGAAACGCAGGAAGTGCGGATCACACGCTTGTCCGTGTCAAGCCCAAACTTCACCTCTGGCAGAAAAAGGCGCCTCAAAAAGCGCTTAACTATTGCACCACTCGATCATCCTGAATAACGAAGAACGCTTCCAGAAGCTAACCACGAGATCAGACGCTAACAGCCATAACCAATCTGAAAAGCAATTGTTTCTAACACACCATCAGCACACCATTAAAAACCATAATAAAAGCAACTCCAGACCAGCTAGGCTACGTGCATAGACCTCGAAGAGACACTATGTCCTCATCCAAAAATGCTTTAGAAGCAAGCGTCACCCGGGCAGCCGACTGTCGCATGCTACGGCGACTGGACACACGGTCAGGCAGAAGGGATCCCATCTCATACTGATAGGACATGGAACCCACATCCAACGTGGGAGATTTCAGCAAACTTTTATGCATCATAAGGACGGTTCCAACTTCAACATGTGACGCAAGTGATGTTTTTATCAGTAGTCGTGACGAGGTGTAAAACTGGGTAGAATATCTAATCACCCTATACCTCCAGACAAATTCCACCTAGACATGGTACGAAAGAAAAAGCGGAAAGCCAAGCTAACAAATCCCCAGGATTATAAAGCAACTGAGGAACGAAACCCCTCCCCTTCCGAAGAAGACGGGATCCCAGTTGAAGTTTAAAAAAGCCGCCTACCCATAGTTATCGAACCTCCCCACAGATTAGTTTACTCAACACGGAGAACGGAATTTGTCCCTTGGAATTGCAGCACTCCAGGAATACTGCAAATACCCCCAAAATGCGATGAACCAACCTGTGTCAACTATCATGGAACCACTCTGATAGATATGCTTGTTAAACTATTCGCGTCCCCCTTAATGCGAATAGAAAATAATAATCGTTCAGCTGTAACACCCTCCAGGTGCCTAGCTGCTACGCCACCCGAAGGAAGCACGAGGGTTAGGATACTGCCACTTTGCCCAAGCATAGACAGGAGAAGTCGAGATGCAGAGGTCGGGTTCGAACCACGGACCTTTCGGTCAGTAAATTCGCGCTCTAACCACTGAGCCAGATCGCCCCCTTAATGCGAAGTCTCTGTCAGGCAAAGGGTGAACGCATAGGACCAAATCAAAACGGTTTCCGTCCTGGTAGAGGGTGCAATGACTGAAATCTGTCCTAGGGCAAAAAGATTAACAACATACCATGCTTTGCATAAACGACTTTAGCACAACGTTGGACTCCGTTAATAGTGAGTCATTAGCTGATTGTATACCACCTAATTTCGTGAGCCACGTTCAGGTGTATTACTGATAAGTGAAGGCTAGCGGGCAAATAAATAAAACACCATCTCCCTGCTAGGCGACAAGTTGGTGGAACTCCAATGCACGCTAGACAATCTACCTCACTACGAACCACTTGTAGAACTAGAAACCAATAATAACAAAGACTTCTGCATCTACATGAACGAGTCTGCGCGGCTTCTCACTACAGGCAATGAAGAAACATAGCACGTTACCACATCTAACTACTTGGGATCAGCCATCCCGCCGGGTGGGCAGTGGAAAGCAGTTCGTCAGACTGATAGCACCAAGCGTGCTTTCATGCAGCTGAACGGCGCATTGTGGAAGATAGCCGAAACTGGTCTGCGAACAAATATCGTGTCCACAAAGTGAAGGATCACTCATTCTCCATTTGCACTTGCGAAACACGGTAGATTATGTTTAGAAGTCCTCGGCCACTGGTAATCTCGCCGGTGACCAAAAGTTCGGTACGTGGAGGAAGTGCCGAATGACGAGATCCAGGAGCGTTGTCATGACCTACCGTGCCAAACTCAGGACCTTGAAAGACGGCATCCACAGTGCTTTGGGGATTTATCATGCAAAAGCGACGCTGAAACTCTCAAGCAGAACTTGGTCCCCAAATCACATAAAGAGTGGCGTTGCCACCTCGGAAACTATTCAAAATAAGGTTCATTGGGTCACGACTTGCGCGGATAAGCAGCAAATCAAGGGCAGCTGCCACCCAACATATTTCTGAGGCCGACTCATCCTGACTCAGGAGATAGTCGCTCAGAAGTAAGTGAGCACTAATATAGGGACAATGGAACTACTTTTGGTCAACACCCGATGAGCACTGCCACGAACAAAGTCCAGGATGCTCGGGAATATGCCTTGAGACACTTGACATAGACACCGGAAAAGGTACGACAAGAACATAAAACCACATGGTACTGTCCCGTCCAGTGTTTAATGCTGTTTTTCGGCCATTTTACCTCATATACTCGGTGTAGTGCTATGCGCAACGGGATAGACATCGGTCCAAAATCGGTACTGGAATCAATCGGTTCAATGTGCTCACGCAATGCAGGAGACAGGTCCTGAGAGTTGTGAATAGCTGCATGTCCTGTTCAAAATACCCAGTCTATCTGTCGACTCACAGCAACAGTGTTTCAATGTCCTGCTGTAAAAATGTTGGTGATTAACTTATTTCGCAAGCTGAAAAGCTACAAAATTCAGGTCAGGGGGCAATGCAGTCACCAGAACATCGTCACTGCGTGCTAGACTAGGCTTCAATCCCATCATAGGAGTGAGGTACTTACTCGTGCGGCCTCAGATTCAACGCCGTTGGGCTTGGACTGAATCCCATGTCATTTCGAATCGGAACTTTGAGCATTAGTGAAGAGATTCCTTAGTAATGCGCCAGATGAGCGGAATTATAGGAAACATGATAACGGAAACAGAAAGAATTATCATATCATCTAACAGTGACACTTTCTATCAGGTCAAGGTGTTTAAACAAGATAACGTAGTAGTTCGCATACCTCATCCCATCAGGACTGAGGTACTTCTATGACGCACAAAGGTACTAGACTGGCCGACTTGCGGTCCGACCCCAGTCCAATTTAGATACTATCGAGGTAACTAAATCACCGAAATTACGACGGTCGGCGACTACAAAACAAACCTTCTAGCTGCTCATGGACGTTGATAGCTAAGCACCAGGTGAAATATCATCCGCAATAGGTAAAAGTATGACGAAATCCTTTATAGAGGTTTTGAGGTGACGACCAGAACGCGGCATTGAAAGCCTCATCGACACCGCAATCATGCACCACCTTAAGACATTTCTTCTTGTTTATTCGAATAAGTGTCTGGCGAATTCCTGGTCTGTTTTTCAAAGGAACACATTACTTACTGCATTTAGATCATTCCACACAACCCACTACGTGTGGAGTAAAGCGGAATACGACAGTGAGGTCCCACAATTTTGATCAGCTATAAAGCAGTACCAAGGGTACGTTGGTTCCCGCTGCTACAGTTTCGACCACCGGGAAGTGGGACAGCGTGAGAGGTACTGCCAAGCATTGGAAGCGATGGCACGCGTGGGCAGCTACGCACTCATGCCGGTAGCTTTAATGAATGAGAGCCATTGACTGCGTGATTGGGCCATTCCTACCAGTGTCATTAATCATTGGTGAGTTGAGTCCTCCTCATCGCGTTGAAGGAATGACATCTCACGATGGATTTCTGATATGAACGGCCGGCTGATATCGAGGTTAAATTCAGGCCCGCTGGGTTCATCCGGAGGTTGCGTTTAAGGTGGCCAGCTGAATTGCTCTTTGAAGTGTTCGCTCAAGACGATTTTGTGAGTGAATTGTCGTTATATCTTTCACTAACACCTCCCTCCTTTTGGCCGGTTGTTCGAATCAGCTGAAATAGGGTGCGGCTGTTACCTGCAGCAAAAGCCTCCTTTACCTCCCGGGCCTTCGCAATCAGCAAGGTTTCTCTGTCATTCCTCAATCTCCTGATTATCCGGTGTTTGAGGGAAGTTCATACTTGTCAAGCACAGAAGATAATCAACACATGACTAGAGAATTCGTTGTACATTATCCGACCGTTGAGTATCGACTCCACACCTACCACCTAAGTGTGCTTCTTCCGGGCTGAGTAGTTCAAATTGGGCATTCATATCATCCGTCGAAGTTACTGTATCCGTTCTTCTTGCTGACTGAAGCAGTCGCGACAGATTTCAATATAATTCGTCCTTCTCAGATTCAGAACTGCAGTTTGTCGGAGCGTATGCTGATGCGACAAATAAACACCGCTTACCGCACCGACCTACATTGATCTTAATTGAGCTGGACAACTGCACAGCGCAAAGATGACTGTTTAGTGAGATCCAGCCCAGTAAAGCGCCTTCAGGCATGGGTTTGCGTGCAAATCCCACACCCTAGATAACACAAGCACTTGAATCAGCATCATCATCAGCAAGCAACATCAGTGTTGACACTGGCGCCTAACTGCCCTACAACCACAAAGTCTATCTAATTATATTTCAAGCCTTAGAATGAAAAAAGTGGGCGAGGGAGAGGGGCTGGTGATAGCCTATCACAAGAAATCTGAGGTGCCTAAAACTCCAAGCGTTCAGTCAGACAATCTGGAAAGAAACTGACAACACGAAAGCCATTGGCACCGATCAGACGCCATTTCTTGCAATGTTCCAGCCAAGTTCAGGAGGGGTAACAAGGCCCCCATCCTGGAAGGCGTACTGCACCGACAGTACCCACACTCTTCGTAATCTCTTCCATACCCTTCTGCCAAATCATACGTTATCCACCTCGCGGTTTCCGCCATTCAGAAGGGGGCACGGAGGACAGCACTCTTCTCGGTCGACAGTGTTTCGGCATGCGTACCACAGGGTCGAGACACTGCAGTTGATGGTGATGGATGTTTTCTGCGATTGAATTGTCTGCTGCACAATTAAGAACCCGTTTACTTCGTTGAAAATTCGTTGACGCCATCCGACACCAGCAACGGTTCTGAGACATCGGTGGTCAAGGCCATAAAGACGCCTCACATCATCGGCCCGTAGAGGCCATGTTTCGCAACCATACAACAGAACAGTCCTCACTGTAGCCTCTCACTCAACCATTGAGACCCAGTGGTATACCTGTTTGAAGCCACAAGTGACGCAAATTAGTAAACGTGATTCTGGACTTTGAGATTCTCGCAATGACTTCATCAAACGCACTTTCGTGAGAGCTAATACAACGACCGAGGTATGTAAAATTCTCCACAACATTAAGTGATTCTCCTTGAACTGTAAGGGGTACATTCGGAGACTGTTCGTTCTGAAGTATGAGTTTGCACTTTGAAGGTAATAGGAGCATGCCGAAAGATGGTATGATGGCAGTCAGTTTATTCAACAGAGCTTGTGCCGCGCCTTCGTCTTAAAAGATGAGGGTGATGTTGTCTGCGTACCCCAGACCGATAAGATTCTCACCAGCAAGGATTTGAACACCGGGGTTCCGAAGATTACCAGATACCCAAATAAAGAAATGTGGAACACTTGAGCTCGTCAGAAGCGGCTTGAGATGCACGACCGATGTGAGGTGCGTGTTTCGGAAACACAAGATGCAGGGAGGGAAAGCAAGGGTTTAGCAAAAAATGCGTTTCCCAACTTGTCAGAGAGTACGGAAACTGGTGGCTGTAATGTGGATCCGCCCTTTGGTGGTTAGTAAGGGATTATTTTGGTTTACTTTTCTGGGTGACAGTTCAAACACGAACAATGGTTAGGGGAGTGACAGATGGGTTGATCGTACTGTATCATTCGATGGATGGGGTGGCTGGCGAAGAGCTATAAGCGCGAATAACACTTCCCGGTTGCCCAAGCCGAAGAAGAGGCATGTTTGGGTCAAAAGCCCGGCCCACAAGGTGGATTGTAATTTTTTTCGAGGACCCTGCCCTAGCCTCCGACCCAAAAGTACGAACTGGAAAGCAGCAGTTGAGGTTTCCTTGAGCGACGCTTCTCGCAGCTAAAGACTCAATAGACCGAGTCACTTGGCTGCAGGGGCCCGGCCCGCGGACGCAGGGAATAAGGCATTATTTTCTTTCCTAATCCGAATGCGCATAGCAGGTGCCTTTTCAGCAGCCCCAGTCTTTGGTTTTGAAAGTAGTTCGACCGTATTTAATAATGCGCCAGCGGTCACGGTCGACCACTTAGGCGATCGGTGTGTGCGGTTTTTGGGGCCAACCTTTTCTAACGCGTCCTTACTTGAGGGAAGACAACATCGCTCCTTCCATAAATATGGATGTGCTGGACGCCTGAAGGTAGCATCTCACTGGCTTCACAATCCTATCACAGAGGAGAGTATGATTTTAAATCTAGACCGCCACATAACACGATTTTTCGCAGCATAGGAGGACCCGCTGTTCGCCTGGCTGCCCACCGTTAGCCTTCCTGACATTGCTGAACTTTGGGGAACTGAGTTGCAGCCAACATAGCCCGCAGGATCACTGTAACACAGAAGCCCGACCACAAAGACAATGTGACAGCATGAGGTCGGCGTTTAAACCATGTGTGGGCATTGTTGACGTGCAAAGACGCATTGATTGCCGACTAACGGTAACGTGCAACAATACTTACGTTTGCCTGAAAGTCACTGGAACCAACACATCCCACCGAGTCTTTTTTCAACAGGGCAGAAACCCCTAGGCAATTACACACAGGTCCCAACAAAAAGTAAGCACATTGAAATAAGACCGAGTAGAACAGCGGGGTTTTCCTTAAATAGTGCACAAAAACCCCAAATGTTCAGTAGTCAATAATTTTCGGACCCGCCTGACGTGACAGTTAAATGCAAACGTACTCTTTGGGATTATGCTGAACATGCCATAAATACACTTTCCCACCGATTAGTAGCATCCACGGAGGTTGTATCTACTGTATTCCTGAGGGTAAGTCGAAATTTGGAGTACGTCCAGCTGGATTATTGTATATCGGCTTGTAGTGCTTTTAACGCAAATTTCCAATGTTGTCAGGGAGAGCACCATGTTAAGTCGTCGCAAGACTTTAGGGACAGTAACCACAGTCGAGGGGGACGAGACAGTCGGTTTCCGGAAAGGAAGCTGATACTCGCCTCGGGAACGACCAACCAACCATCACCAATCTACAGCAATTTGGCTAGATGTTATCGAAATAACCAATTCAAAATCGTTAATGTTTCGTACAGATTTCTGGCTACCGCTATGAGTACGCACCTAACACAGTAAGGGAGGCCAAAGCCAAATATTGGAAAAAAATGAGGTCAACATCGTAATCCCTGGAGTTTTTTTCATTACCACAGGTTGGACGTAAATGGAGATGTTAAGTAAAACTACGGCCAATCCCACCTATAAGGGCACACGTCCGGAATGCACAACAAAAGTAATCAGGCACTGGTATAGTCTCAGAAGGTTGAAGCGCCAGTCCAGTGACAACCCACTAAGTACCAGATTCAGTATAGTGCACAATACGATAGACTATTTACAACAGAACACGTGCCATTGGAGGCAGAATGCATAAGGGCCTCATTCGATGGTATGGCCTAAAGCTTACGCGAACGCATACGGGATTAAATCAGCCCGTAGGAAGTCTTTGAGGTAGAGAACAGGCTAAACAATGAAAGAAATTAGGTATATTTTACATCTCGTGAGAAACCAAATTAAACCGACGAACAATAAAAACGCGATAAAAAGAGTGCACGAGAGCAGAATAGGGAAAGGCGGGGGGAACAAACTCATCAGCTGCGGTGCTGTGAAGAAGGAGACTTGCCGTCGATATGAAATATGTATCAGATCATGAAGAGCTAGAGAAAGGAAGAAATTAATGAAAGATGAAACAACCATGCATCACGGCATACTTTGATACGTATCACTAGACGACTCGATCAAACCACACAGTACTGAAACTGCCCAACTACAGCGTCGAGTAAAATATGAGGATAGTTCAAACAATCTTAGGCAAAAACAAGGAATAAATAATTTAACTGCGGCGTATTTTCAGTGCATAGCTGTCATGAAACCCACAGGATCAGAATGCCGTCAGGCCTCGTTTCACAAAACTCTGAACTATCCTCTTATCCTGGCAAAATTATGTTGAATGTAAGCACGATTTCCACTTTCGCGCTTGTCAGAGTATATCGCCATGAAGCTGAAGTCAAATTGAAAAATGTCAAGTGACGACCCGGGATGATGTTAAAAACATTCAGAATAAGGGAAGTCTGAGGTCAGTGCACAAATCAACTACACTCACTGGTGAAAACAGTTCAGCCCCATTAATGCTGAATGCGAAATACACGAGCTTGGCGGTTAAACTGGGTGTCCAGAAACCTGGGTCAATCTCGAAAATTACGGTCACATCGAAGTTCCAAAACTGCATACTTGCCAACTCGAATCAATGATATATATCTGGCCTTTACATAACCACAGCAACGAACACGTTGAAGAATGCACTGAATCAGGAATTTGAGGATTAGGTCGTTTGATGAGTTTGGCAAATTTGTTCCCAAAAGCAACTTGATTGACGTAGTTTAGGACCGGTAGTATGGAAACAGGGATTAGAGTACTCGGATGGAACCAATTAACGTACCCTGAAATATCACAATTCATCATGAACACCAGAGTCATTCTGATGTGCTGAGCTTTGCGTTGGCTTGAGGTACACACCTTCACTGGCTTCCCAATAGGCAGCACCGGATGACCTTGAGATAGCACTAATTTCATACTGACCCGTTATTGGTCGGTTGTACTGCCGCCCAGAAACGTGAAGATAACTGGAGAGATAGGAATAAAATACACAATGATCGAAAAAATTCACGGTGTACAAAAACGCACTAACAAATCTTAGAGTTACCAACACAGTAATCCCAGCCCTTCGAACAAGCGATGCCAGTCAGGATCGTTCGATGAGCGTATTCGAGAAATCCCACATGGGTGACTCTTCCACGATTTTTTTTAAACTTTTGAACAAAACACCTGATCATCTTTGAAAATACATGGTACTTGGCCACAACGTATCGACAAATAACTCCCAGAAAATCAGGTTCCGTATAGCATCTGCTCTATCGGCTAACATGAATCCTAGGTGCTGTGCCGCTTAGGAAGGAACTTCGGTACAAAAAATTCTGATTTAGTCTGTGCATTGCACATTAGGTTGAAGAATATTACAAAAAGGGAAATCATTTGAGTACCAACCGAATTAACCCGCAAATGAGAGTTCTATTAACTATCCGTGACTGAGTAACTTACGAGCAAGTTACCGGAGCTAAACAAGGAATGCACTTTTCAGAACTGAAGTAATTTGTCAAGATCCTAGACAACTCACCCAACTAGCTAACTGGTGTTATGATAACTGACTCATCCATCCAGGTCACGCGCATGGCAGACAGCCAGCGAGTAGTGCACCATTCGTCAGCTGAGGCAAAATCACAAGGTCGCACTCAGGTCATACAAACAGTCGACCGAGGGTTTGAGGAATGAAAGACTCTGAGCGCACACAGTGCAGGTGTCAGATGAGGAACGTGTTTTTCGCTAACTGAAGAAAAATTTACATTCTACTCCCCCTCCCAGCAAAGCGGTGAATGTAAACAACACGTGTACAACATATCGCCGAAAATACAAGTTACAGGAGCCAAGTCATGAAGTACCTTTCTGTCCAGTCATTTAGTTAAACGCCATACTAAAAAACTAAACGGGCCCCCATTTGTGAATTTTACTGGTCAAATTGAGCAGGTTTTGTTGTCCACGATGCAGATAGAATCTACAACTGCTGGCAAAAAGCCGTAATGGGCTTGCAGCTCATCAGAGTAACGTGTACAGATTAGTTAACTAAATACTCCTAGTGGCTCTACGCTTCGTTGTGCTGCTCTTTGCGATTAAAAGATGCTACTGTCTTACTTCTAGCTGGGAGGCAAATCCGCCTCATAGGACATTGGTTATTGCATTCTGAGAGGGTTTCTGCTTATTAGAGGTTATCCTACGTTACATTATTTTTGGTTGGCAGGTTGCTCACTGAGAAAACTACACGAGTTCGAAAACCGTGGTATCCGAACAGATAACGGGCTACCTACCCGAAATAGACAATGGCGAATCACCAAACATATTCGAAAGATTGCCTCCTCAGTGCGGAAAGATGCGCCTTGAGAGTGTCCTTATATATATGGTTTGAAGAACAACAAATAGTAGGAAGGAAGAGTGCAGCTCAGCGAATTTGGCCAATACAGAAAAACGGTTTTAGGTACCGACGCAGTTTCACTGTGATACCTTCGAACGTACTAATTATACTTGCGTTCAAAATAGGGTTTGGGATAAAAAGACTTATCACATTTAATTATCGGCAATCAGCAGAATAGCTTTAAGCAGCTATAAAGTGCCTTGAGGCTAAAGCTTTCCATCATGACCGTTCATTTTGTCATTCGAGTTACTTCAGAAAATACTCTTTAAGAGTGATGACCAGTCGAACCGGAGACTTGTAAGAAGATGGTTGCTTCTGTTATTTGATACGGTACTCAAAATGTGAGGTTCACTCTTACAGTATCGATTTCGAAATCAGGAAGAAAGTCTTGTGAGCACAGACACATTTATCCCGGAAACTGTACTGGTCATAACGCAAGTGTGTACAGATTAGGGTCAGACTCACCAAATCAAATCACTCACCGAGTTTTGTGAAGACACTCTATGCTTAAGAATACTGATTGAGGTGTTACACCAGGTTGACCGTGTCGTACATATAGGTAACGATATTTGAGAGCCTCTAATTACAGTATCTTGCACTACAGGGTCAGCTGATTCACGCTTAGTCACTGGAGCATGCAGCCTGACTCCAGTGAATCTAATGGTTCAGGCTGGTGGCGTAGGTTGGTAAGGTTACATCACAAAATCGTAATCTAACATCGTCGCAGAGAGACATGTACGTACAAGTCGTAATCCGTATTACTTCATTAATTATGTGACACTCATTTGGACTTTGGGGACGATTCAACGCATTTCCGATGACGAATGGGAATCAGCTAACGTAGTGGAACCGTCCAAAGCAGCACAACCAAGCTATCAAAAAAACATGAATGGATACACCTCTACTAACAACTACACACGTGGATGAGGTAGTCAACCACTTACCCTTCCGTTGAGATATGCTTCAAACGGATTCTCGAGGACCGCAACCAATGAGGACCGTCGCACAAGACTTGCCAATCGTCACCTGGAAAGGGGTTACGGAGTTAAAGCGTCATAAAAGACGACCGCTGGAGTGCCGGTGCTCAAACAAAAGATAAGACCAATAAATTCCGCATGAAAACTCAAACAAGAGAAATCCGGCAAAAGTGAGTCAGTTTATATCGGTATGGTGTGAATCCAACTGGTGGACTGCCAAACAAGCAATTGCACTTGGATTACACTAAAGAACATGAACTCGAGACAACTGCATGTAACAACGGCTCGATTGTCCGTAAGGCAGATAAACAAGGTGTTAAGTTGAGCTGGTGAGATCAATGCGGTACGATGAATTCCGTAGTCGTTCTTACGGACACAAAACCAAATGGGAATGTTGAATAAAGCATGCAGGATATGCACACCTCCCAATAAACTCAACTTAAATAACAGAATGGACTAACCCGGTTGGTTCACCCACGTGGTAATTAGATGTGGTCAGAAGGACATCAGAAACCTAAAACCTGAGAACCAGTGAATGCCAGTTCAAAACAGTTGGCTCTTTGCTGTAGCTGAATTCACCTACCAGATAGATCAGAGCTCGAGATAGCTCACCAGTTAAGGCACGAAGCTACCGACCGGAAGGTCTGTGGTTCGGACCCAACTATGGTTTCCCGATCGCCCCTGTCTAGGATTGGACAACTTGGCAGTGGCTTAGTCCTCGTGCTTCCTTCAAAGTGTACGGTAGCTATGCACCGAGAGGGCGTTGCAGCTGAGTGCTATTGTTTTATCATTATATCAACCTACTAGATGCAACACCTTTATACTTCAGAAGTCCACAAGGGGGATCTAGTTAGACACCACCAGTCAACTCCAGGATCATGGATTTCTGCAAAATAGAGGGAGTATAAAGCCAACGGGGTAAGCACGATGGTGTTTCTCAATAACGGAGCCTCCAAAAAAAACCGTATTTGTGGAGACTCCAGCATCTCTTGAACTAAACATTGAGATTTCCGTAATATTCAGGAACAGCTCTTCGACCTAAAGAACAGTGAATTTCCACCAAGTTGAAACTCACTAAAGAAGGAACATGGTGGTCACGTGGTAGAAAATTGTCCGCTACTAATCATGAACCATCCACCCCATCAGCAGTGAGTGAGACGACAACACGATAAGTACTAAGGAACCGAGAAGTACTCAGAGATTCGTGCTAGGATCACACCTAATCATACGGTGGCCAATTAGCTCATCATTATGACAGTTGAAACTAGACCAAGTTGTCGTTCTACGGAATATGGAGGTGATGGACAGAGAATGAAGGAGGGTGCAGTTTTTCACACGTTCCATTATCGTTCCTCGGGTGGACGAATTGTGTTTAGGATGAGTGACCTCTCCACGTACCTAACAGATAAAGCTGATCAATTTCACTTCTGGCAAGGCCATCGAATGATAAGAGGTCAAAGTAGTGTTCATAGAGGGCAAGACAAGGTTTTGCAACTCAGAGATGGCTTGTGATGTGGGAAATTGACAATAAACTGCAAGTCGGAAATTGGTGATGAGATGGTGGGGACGAGTGGAATAGAATGAGTTAGATGACGCAAAATATAAAATGGTTGCGGTACATGTGGCGTGTGAATCGTTTATCACCACAGTAAGTTGGTGAAGAAAACCCGCCTGTATAAGTGGTGCACGCTAAAAGCCACACCGCCTGATATGGTTGACTCCCAAAGTATGATGAAAGCACCTCAGGTTACT
Organism: Opisthorchis felineus; assembly: GCA_004794785.1. Classification (NCBI taxonomy): domain Eukaryota; kingdom Metazoa; phylum Platyhelminthes; class Trematoda; order Opisthorchiida; family Opisthorchiidae; genus Opisthorchis; species Opisthorchis felineus. Next base: position 508,065 of record SJOL01007819.1, on the reverse strand, counting down.
ACACCAAGAAAACAAACTCCGTTTCTCGATATTCCAAAAAACAACAGGCCACCCTCTGATGCTACTTCACACGAAAGTTGTGCAAAACAAGAGCATTCTTTCGAGCTAGTTAGAGTGAATAAACCGGAAAACCTTCCAGAAGGAATGTACCGCTGCAAAAATTGTAATCCAACTGCAAACTGACCTTCATCTCCCACACCATCCTCTCCAAATGCAGACACCTCATAATTGCCAGAAAGAGGAGACTGGAAGTGATGGCTATGGAGAAATTTGCGTGTGGATACATGCAGCAACCGAACTTTTTGACCGCATTTGATTACCCGACCTCGAATACATTGTGGACTGCCATTACGCTCCAATACCTACAAGGGCCAGGTTACAAAAGAAAGAGGAAAAACGGGTCATTACATCACAAAATGATAGATCTTGTGGAGTCGACGAAAATTTTATCACAGATGAGGAGTCAAGACAAACTGTTCAGCAGTCACATCCTCTCGGCAAATAGCCGGTACGATGGGAAAAACAAACGCAGAAATATTACCGGACTGCCTAAGTCCGGACAAGGGAAATAAAAAAGCCAAGGGAATTGGTTTGAAGTACGGACCCCTCGACCGGCAGTTCCCACCTTGACTCATGGGCCAACTCGAAGCAAACGAGGGTTAAACCTGAGCGTCCAACGAAATATCGATCATTCGGGTGCTCATTGACCATAGCTCTGTTCTTCTAGCTTGGCAACTGATTCGCTACCTATTCGCTAAGCTCAGCGAACACGTAAAAAATCAAGGATTAGACCTACGAGGCGACGTACGGCATGTGATTTACATAAACTAATGTTACCAAAACACATCACATAGATTCTTCATTAACTTTGTCCATTACGAACTTGAAGTCACACTAATTCAATCGTATTGGAGAGGTGGTTGTAAGTCGTCATCATCACCGACAGCACAGCCACATATCTGCGTTAGAAAGGGAGTCATTACACGCAGTATTTTTAGACAGAGAGAGTAGTATGTTAAAAAGCAGAGAAACGAACTACTTCGGGCAGACTAAAAAGGAATGATTTCCACACATAGTGTATAGAATACCTTTGTGAGATTTCGGACAGACGGCAAGGCGATTTCCTTTGATGAACAACCACCATCGGAGCAAACAGATGTTAATTTTCGGTATAATACACTACTTATAAGGTTCTTGAGAACTCTTTGGCAATATACTTCGATATCTCGAATATCGTGCACTTGCACAGCACATTCAGTTGAAGAACATGACAAAGAAGATTCGGTAGTCTCTCATTAACACCGACGTTCCATCTGGTTGGACGAAAAGGATGCAAAGTTCCCGATCAGATTGCATTTCCAGAGCAGTAACTGGCATGTCTGGGGAAAAGCAGCGTTTGTGGCTGATGAGCAGGTCGTATCCCATGGGCCCGCTCCTCAGTCGTGGGCCCCCAAAAGATGAAAGATTAGAGCTTCAGAGAGAACGAGTTGGCTTCAATAGATGCGTCACGCTGACAGCGCAAGAAGCCTGAGGGCAGATGCGCGTACATCGTATTGGTTCCAGTAACCGGTTCAATAGGCCACAAGGAGGCCACGTTGTCCCACTTTGGTGATACAACACCCCCTACAGAGAAAATAGCGATGGGCACCAGCACTTCCGGAACTAGGATGTCTTTCCGTGGGAGAGGTAACAAATAAGAACCACACCATACGCTTTGTAGACCGAGATAATGAAATATCAGCTGTATCGCCCAGTTTTGTGTGGGTGCGGTTAGATGAGTGGATACACTAGAAACCAAATTCTTTTTATTATGGGTGAGAAATATCGGTGTAACGCAGTAAAATTGTATAATGACCAGTGGCTCTTCACACTCGTCAATTCGACCGGGTAATTTTTGTGACGCGTACCTAAACTCAAATGGTGACCACAAAAGAGAACAACTGAAGAGAACGAAAATAAAAGCTCTTGCTCGGAACCCAGTAAATAACGGGGTATCAAACACTGATTACAATGGTTACTCTCAATTCATACTGCAACACAGTGAGTCAGTAAAACAGAGCATAAGGGTGGTCCCCTACAGACTCTAACTCTTCCCACCGACCACTGCGACACATTCATGCTGTATCCGTCCCTTGAGTTGAACTGTGGGCCACAGAAAGTCGAATCTGGTTGGGAAATATCTGCTCGTACAAAGCGATAGTGAATCGGGAGTGAGTACGACATAAATAACTTAGATTGCCACATTTTAACTAACTAGCGTCAGGCAGCTTTTGTTCGAATGCGACTCCGCCTATGTCAGCTAAGAACTACCTTTAAGGCGGCGGGAGTAGGAATCCAGTGGACGTTACTGTCATCTACGTAACTGAACCCAATAGTCGCATTTACCAACTCGACTTTTAAAACATTACTCGTTGAGCTCACTAATGGTGCAAGATCTCTGAATAACCTGTTTTCGACTGAAACGCATTTGAATGGATCACCCGTGTTCGTTCTGCGGTTGCTCGAAATATCGTCCAGCTGATTCCAAATAATGCTGTTCGTAACGACAAGATACCGGTCCTCTTTACCCGAAACGTGACGCATTCGACTAAGTAACGGTTGAACAGTGAATCTCTTAGGAATCAATGAAGGTGTGTAATACGTGTGAGGATACTGAGCACATCATATCCCACAAGATAAAGTGCTGGGGCAGATGTCATTAGGGTTATGCAAGTATAAAGAAAAATTCACGATGTTGATCTGGTCATAGTTTAAACTTTGTCGGGAATGGTGCACAGAGAGATAGTCGTTCAGCTGTAACACTCTTTCGGTGCCTAGCTGCCATGCCACCCAAAAGAAGCACGAGGGATGAGATACTGCCAGGTTGCCCAAGCCTAGACAGGGGAAATCGAGAGGCGGTCGGGTTTGAACCACAGACCTTCCGGTCAGTAAATTCGCGCTCTAACCACTGAGCCATCTCGCTCCCATGGTGCACAGACCACCACAGTAGGCAAGGAATTCCATTGGAGGGAAACACGGGCGGCAATGAGGACAACTTTATTAGGCAAGCTTTCGGGGATGGTGTCGAAGGTTTGTCGCATTTTGCGATTGTTACTAACGGGCGATCGGGAACGGTAATTGAGGACGAGGTCACCAAGACTCCGTTATTCAGCATCATTAGTTTTCCGTCATCATGTTGTTAATGAGACACCGCACCAGGCTGGTCGCTTTTCCTTGAATCTGTTCCTCACGCTTGAGCCAGACATCCGGTTTGAAAGGAAATTAAAAGTGGGTGAGAGATGAGCTCTTATGGTAGAGTTGATTTTGGCTGGTCCGAGCGGGCCAGTGGTGACTAGATAATGACCCACAGGCTTTTCGTATGACTGGCGGCACAGAAGCTGCGAGGACCAAGTGAGGACCTTAATGGAGTGCGAAGGTAAAGAAGCGAAATGTCGCTCCAGTCATGGATGTAGGTGGGTTTTACGGCTGGTCTGGTCCCACAGTGACCGTAGTCCTCCAGAGTTTTGAGAAGGCTATAGAGAGACATAAACAAGAAAATTCACTAGAGTCAAGGGAGACCCTACAGGTGATTGGTGTGGTCTGACAGTGATACACCAACCCAGACGGATACTGCACAAGTAACGAGACATGACGGGATCCACTTAAATGGGCTGCTTGTCCACACCCATGCGCAGTTATTTTTCCCGACAATACATTGTGTTACCCCTGCCAAACAACTTGGAAAAGTCAGTGTAAACGACGTTAACCTCCAACGCCACATTGCGGTCCATTATACAGGTGTTTTGTGTGAACAGAATAGTGACACGAGACGGCTTCCGTCAGAAACCATTGTCATGTTGGGACTAGGCTTCAACCTTCCGGGTACGCTCGCAAATGATCTGCTCCATCCCTCTGGAGATAACGGAAAGAGTAACTTGGCAGTTGTTAGCCGGTTTAGGCCTATCGTCTGCCTTTTACGTTGACGTGGCAAGTCCCTTCTTCACTTGTTCTGGTACATAGGTAACAGCAGTGTGTAAAAGAACTTGGCAACACGAACTCGTTTGCCAGGAATACCAGTGATCTTCAGCTGATTTCGTCTATACCGACGAATTGGCTGTGACGTAAGTACTGGAGATTTAGTTCAGCCGCCTCCGTGGTGAGCCGAAGGTGGGCAAGTTCGGTCCAAATCAGGAACACCACCGGCTTCAATACAAATATTTGCGATTGTGTAGTTGATACAGAACTTTGCTGACCTAGGATGTCCGCAGCTTCTTTTAGTGTACAAGTTGAACTGCATGAGGTATGTGGGAGGATTAAGTGTTTGACTTTCTGCAGTTGGTTCACGCGGCACTAGAGGAGCTTTGGATTCTCAACAATCACCGATAACAACAACCAGTTTATCTGTGAAAAAGAGGAGCACCTGAATAGCTGGGTTGAACATTTTCGAGACCAATTCAAATGGCCATCTGCAATTGTTCAGCTGGATTCTCAGTCGGCAACGCACCCCTGAACAGTGAACTTGGAACCCCCAACGGCTTCGGCAATAAGTAAGTGCTTTTTGCCCCTCAAGCGTCCTGGCGAACTCCCACCCGCTCTGTTCAAACATAGAGAGAAATCCTCAGTCGATGCTTGTCTAACTTGTCCCTACCTGGGAGAAACAGGACGTCCCAACTAACTGGGGTGAGTCGATAGTAATGTTCGTTTGCAAAAAGGGTGCTCGCAGTAAGTGTAGTAATTACAGAGGAATTAACTTGACTACCGTTGCAACTAGATTCTTTATATGGCTTATTTTAGGTCGTCTCAGAAGGGCGCGTGAAGACTGGACCAGAGAACGGCAAGCAGGATTTCCGCCAGGAAGGGGTTCTGTGGACCGTGTTCACACTCCGTCAAGTGTAAGAGTAACGACATGAGTATGGGCTGTTTCTTGACCCCAAGAGTGCATTCGGTTCTGCCGACCAGCACGCAACAAGGTACGCCCAAAAGTTCATGAATACCATGCGCTGTCTGTATCCACATACTCGCGGGTAAGTAAGTGTATGGGGACGTCTCGAAAGACTTTCCTACAAGAAGTAGTGCCAGACAAAGGTTTCTATTCCCTCAATTTCGGTTTAATTTCGTTAATGAGGCAAACACTGGAAGGTCTCAAAACCCGGTGTGCAGATCTCTTAGAGCGAGAACCTTGCCGACGTGGAATATGCAGACAATATTGTTCTAATTTTTTGAAAAAGAGCAGGAGGCGCAAGCGTTGCCTGAAGAGCTGACCAAGGTCATCCACTCCTTTGACATGTGCTTCGCGCCCACAAAGTGCGAAGTCATGCTGCAGGACGTACAGTCTTGGAACATGCTGCTGAGAATTCCAGGAGTGACAGCAGAGGTTGCAGAACACTATACATAGCTTGGAAATTGCGTCAGCGCTGACGGTAGTGTGACAGACGAAGTGGACGTACGAATCTCGGTCAGAAATGCGTTTGCCGATTTGCGCCAGGTGTGGTGTTAAAAAACACTTTGCTGGGTTTCAAAGGACGCGCGTATCAGATCACAGTGAGGGCTGTATTGTTGTAAGGTCGTAAGACTTGGCCACTGTTATGTATCTGAACTGATACGATCAACAACCATACGCCAGCTGAGAACGAGCGCACAAATCCCCAGTTTTGACGGGAGCCCAACCACTCCTAACGCAGACAGGGGAGGAGGAATAAACGGACCTTCGGAGGGGAGCTTTTACCGCTTCAACCAAAAGCGAGGCACAAAAAAGGCACTGCCCAATAGGAAAAAAGCGTGGTCATTTCGGAAAAATGTGCAACATGGCGGGAAGGGCGCAAAATTTAAAAGTTCAAATTTCAGAAATAAAATAGTCAATAACTCGAAAAGTAATGGGTTTTGGGGATACTGATATTCCCAACACCCCCCTTGACGGAAAAAGTCAGTAATGGGCCCCCCTGGGGTCAATTTGGAAGGGAGCCGTTTGACGTCGGCGGTGATCTGTCCATTTTCTTGGGAGAAGATTTGGTTCCCCGGCTGACGCGTTGTCACCGCCGGCTGCGTCGCATCGGGCATGATCGCCTGTAGTTCAAAAGTGTCGAGGAAAATGTCTAGCTGTAGGTTGGTGTGGCACGCTGGATGCTCTGAGAGACTAAGTTGATCCTTGTGTCGTATCCAGATGTCTGGGCCAACAGAGACGTCACACATTGCGCCCCTGCATTTTCGTAAGACGTGGCCTTGGATCCAGAGGACGTGCCTTGGCCGATAGTCGTGCAAAAACACTCGCACCTAAGTCAAATTGAGCAATCTTTGTGTTCACTGTGGGCCGGGAACTAGCTGTCGGTGTCGGAGACATAGCCATATTGATAGTCCGCAATTTTCGGCCGATGAGTGCTTCAGCAGGCGATTTACTGTCTTTCAAAGAGTCATTTGGAGTGGTCTGGTAGCTAGAAGAAATCTCTGGAGAACTTCGACGGATGTTCCCTCCCCTCGAGAGTTGAGCAGTGCCCGCTTGAACATATCGACGAAACGTTTTGCCTGACCGTTTGGCTGCGGGTAGAATGGTGGCGAACGAACGTCAGTGATGGTATTTTTCCGTCATTCTTGAAAGCAGCTGGAGCTGAACTGCGATCCATTATTCAACAATAAAGTCTCCGGCAGGCCATGCTGGCTAAGGTCTGGGGCAGGACTCGCAGGGTGTTGGTTGTCGTTGACACAACTCCTGGCCACTTGGAGAAAGTGTCGAACAAGATGAGGTACGTTACACCATCAATAGGGCCAGCGTAGTCAGCAAGCACCCGGGACCAGGGTCGTTCGAGTCGAGGCCAGGCAGTAGGCGGCAGGCGTGGAGGATTTATTGCGGATTGTTTACATTGCGAGCAGCCTCTGACATAGTCTGAGATGTCGAGATCCATGTGCGGCCAGTAAGCGTAACTATGGGCGATTGCTTTCATCCGGTTTATCCCAGGACACCCCGAATGAAACTGCTTCAGGACTCGCAGGCGTAAGGGGCGTGGCACCACCACACGTTCTTCAAACACGAGGTAGTCGTCAACGATAGACAGGGAGTCCCGACGATCGAAAAGAGGTTGGAGATCGTCGTCCAGGGATTTTGTCGGCCAAATTGTCCTGAGGAAATGGATCGCCCGTTGCAGAGTCGGATCAGCCGAAGTCTCACGCTGGATGTCCGGTACAGTCACATGCAAGGTACGGACTGTTTGGAACAGCTGCTGGCTGGTGTAATCATCGATGACGGAGTCCTCTTCTGGGGCAGTATAATTGTCGATCGGTCGTGAAGGTGCATTCGCTTGGCCGAAGTTTTTCGTGCGGAAATACTGGATGTCGAAGTCGTAGCCAAGCAGGGTGAGGGCCCAACGTTGCAGCCGACGCACCGAATGAGCGGGCACGCCAGACTCTGAGTCGAAAATGGACAGCAAAAGCTTATGATCGATCAGAAGAGTGAATCGACGTCCGTATATCATCTTGCGGAATCGGCGGACGGCAAAGACTAGCGCCAATGCCTCCTTCTCAATTTGAACACAGTATTGTTCCGCTGGGGTTAGCGACCTGGATGCATGCATGATCGTCTTCTCAGTTCCATCCGGGAATACATGAAGGATGACGGCACCGACACCGTGAGCGGAAGCATCAGCTGCCACGACAATCGGCAGCTTGGGATCGTAGTGCGTCAGTAGCAGTTCGGAGCTGAGCATAGACTTCAGCTGCCAGAAAACAGCTTAACATTCTTCTGACCAAACTAAAGGCACGTCCTTTTTCAGAAGGCGATTGAGCGGCGGCCGGACACTGTGCAATGCAGGAAAAAACCCGAATAGCAGCTGATACCCAAGAAGGGGCGAAGCGTAGTAACATCCTCGGGAGCCTGCATCTGTTGAATTGCTTATATATTCTCGGGATCGGGGTGTCTACCGGAGGCATCGAAGATGAACCCGAGATACCTAACGGCCATCAGGAAGAACTGACACTTTTCAGGACGGAAGCAAAGGCCGTTGTCCCGGATGCGTTGAAGAACCAGATGGGTTCGCGTGCGTAGTTCATCGGGAGAGCCGGCGACAATCAGCACATCGTCTAGGTATGCGGCCACACCTGGAATGCCAGAGAGGATAGTGTCCATCAAGTGCTGGAAGATCGCAGGGGCCGTCTTAACCCCAAACGGTACACGATTGTATACGTACAAACCTCTGTGCGTGTTGATGGTCAGCAGAGATCGGGAGTCCGGCGCAACTTCGACCTGCAGGTATGCGTCAGCCAGGTCAAGACTGGCGAAACTGCCGCCGTTCATGATGGTGAATAAATCATGGGGCACCGGTAGTGGGTAGTGGTGCTGTTCGGGAGCTGCGTTGAGGCCAGTTGGGAACTCGGCACAAATGCGGATTGACCCATTTGGCTTCTTCACCACGACGATTGGGCTGCCCATGCGGAGTAAGATACTGGAGAGAGAACGCCTTGTTACTCGGGGCGCTGGAGTTGTGCGTCGACCTGTGGCAAGAAGACATGCGGGACCGGTCTCTTGGGACGAAAAACTGGGGTGGCTTCCGGTCAAAGTCGAAGGGTTACTTGTGGTGGAACAGTGACCGAGGCCAGGCTCGAAAACCTTAGCGAAGCGCCGAATGATATCACCGGACTGATCTGGAGCAGCAGCGGGAGGTGTTTGACCACCGATGTCCAAGAACTACAGCCGGAATCGGCCGGAACCGGTGAATTCGCAATATGGTCGTAAGACGGGCTTTTAGCAAAGCAGAGGGTACTTGTCCCAAAGAAGGCACCCCGTACTGTAAGCTTAATTGGATGGGCCATGTACTACGCTTGCCAAGACCAGCGCTGTTTTCCGTGGCTAATTCGGAGTGGCGGAAACCTAGAGGTGGACAGAATTTGACGCGGCAGAAGGAACGGAAGATCTTACGCAAGTTTTGGGCGCTGTTGGTGCTGTCCGCCTCCAGGATGTGGTCCGCATGCCCTTCCCTGTGCTTCGCTGGAGATAGGGAATGATATGGCGGCTAAGCAATGTCAGTGGCGTTCATGCTGCCTTTCAACGTTCAACTGCAACATCCTTTCGATGCCTAGCTGCCATGCCACCCGAAGGAAGCACGAAGGCTGGGGTACTGACAAGCCCAAGCCTAGACAGAAGTCGAGATGCGGAGGTCAGGTTCGAACCACGGTCAGTAAATTCGCGCTCTAATCACTTAGCCATCATGCTGTCAGTGTCTATCCAGATTGTCTGACTTAGTGCTGGGAGTGTAGGCACCTCGGATGTTTGCGGCAGACTAACCCTAGGTCCTATTCTCTTCCCCATCTTTCTTCTTTCGATTATAAGGAGTCATTGCTCAAAACTGACATGGCTGTATGGAAGCGAGGCAGCACTGTTCTCGCCTGGTGTCAATGTCAATGATTATTAGTACTTTTATTTTTATTGGGATTCACAACCAGAGAAGCAGCAAATTCGTTCTGTCTACAAGAACGAGGGTGGTGCTATGGTTTCCCGAGGCTGCGTCCAAGTTGCCTTGCAATAAGCGGTTCCCCAGCGTCTCTAGGCCGAATCACCTCCGTCGAGCCATTTTCTGGTTCGGTCACCGATTTATAGAAACGTCCATATGGGCCGTGCACTGAAGGGTGAGGGTCTCTCCTGTCGTCCGTGAACTACCAGCTGTTCACAAGCACTAGGTTTTGCGGAATGGGTAAGCTTGCAGTGGTTCTGATACTGATACTGCCATCGCCGTTTTTGGAGGCACGCGCTTCTCAGTGAAAAACAAGGGCCATTTGACCGTCGCAGCTCATTGGGACCCGGTACTTCAGGAGCCTGATCATCAACTCCCCGCTGGCGTGTTTACTAGGTCGAACAGTAGTACGGAGTTAGTTAAATGAAGCGCATGTTCACGTTGAGCTCATCCACAACAAATGGGTGCTCAACGTTTAGCGCAAAATGTAATCTAGTCAAAAGCAATTCTTCGTTTCACTGAGTTGCATCAAAAATCCGTAGATTGTCTATGGGACAGGTCATTTATCTGCAATCTGGAGATCATCATCATCATCAAAGACAGCAACATCACTGTTGATACCGATGCTTCACTGGAGATGACAGAACAGTTGACGGTGTTCCAGATATAGGGGATACCACATCCTCTTGTCTTGCTGGACGAAGTAGAGCTATGAAAAGGTTAACTGGACCGATCAATAGATGAGAGATAATCGTTCAGCTGTAACATCGTTTCAGTGCATAGCTGTCATGTCAGTCGCAGGAAGCCCGAGGGCTAAGATGGTGCCAGGTTGCCCAAGCCTAGACAGGAGCAGTCGAGATGACGGCGTTGGGTTCGAACCACGGACCATGCTGTCAGTGAGTTCGCACCTTAAGCGCTGAGCTATCTTGATGACGTCAGGTGTCAACCATGCTTCGGTGATGGTTGATACCCGAAAGCGTTCACTGGTTCAGGGTACCAGCTACATAGTTTTTGAGGAAGCGTATAGAGACAAGACATAAACTTTAGGTCATTACTCTGGTGTGGGATCTTTACGATGAGACTGGATCTCTTGTTGAGGAGATTTGTGTATCTCAGTGATACACGGAACTACACTGGAGGGCGATGCGACATCCACAGTAACTCCCGTCAGGTTGGTCGATGGATGACAAGCAGTCTCCTGGTCCTTCAAGTTGGAACAAAAGTGGCACTTTGTTCCTCAAAATACACACTGGTCGAAATGCTGTTTTTTGTCATGCCCATCTATACGCCAAATAACTGCACCTCTGATCCATCCAAAGACACCTATCGAGAGGTAACCACAACCACCATCACAGCAGGAGATTTCAGTGCACAGTACCTCACTTCGTCAGAAACACGCAAAACGAAGTGATAGTGGTGCACCGATCACCAGGTTGTTCTTAGCGGCATTCGGTTTGGACGTAGTAGGCGCCGTTGCGTTACTTGACGTCACCTTGCTGCTAGGCAGCCTCAGAGCCAGTAACCAGCGATGATGTGCGGTTCATTCCTTGACTGTCAGTCATTTTAGGATATAAGTTGATTCAGGTCACGCCTTCGTTTAGTGCACATTTTCATTAAACTTACTCAGTGACCCCAAGAAATGGGCTTCCCATTTAGCAGTAAAAAAGGAGCCAGGGGAGCAGACTGAATGCATTACAAACGGCCTCCTTGGAGAACAGTGAACGTAACCGAGATGAGATAACACCTGTAGGTGACGCTGGAAACCGTGTCTGTAATGCTTCCAAGCACGTACACGAAAATCACTCGTTTCCACAACGCCCACTGACATCTCTTAATGCGAGCTCAGAGTATAAATCGACTGGAAGGTCGAGTAGAGGAGGGCTCAAACGTAGTCTGCGTGGGCAGAGGCGTGGCGGAACCAAGGTTCAAAGAGGGGCGAGACCAGCACGATTTGGAATGCAAGGAAGTGGTTTCGGTTAATATGTAAAACAGGACCTAGACGCCATCCGGCTGCTGGGCCAGACAATCTTCCTAGCGCTACTCAAAAATGGGGGGAACCTTTGTGTTCTGCCTTAACTAAGTTACTCGTATGTGTCTGGGAGCAGGAACGCGGTCCAGAGACGGGCTAATTAGTGGCCGTACCCATGTTCCGAACCGGCCGGTCCAGCCACTTAGGCATATAAGCTCTGTGCCCGTAGTAACATGATTACTGGCACCCCTCATATTGTGACACCCACCTTCGGCACGTAAGTCGCAAGTCCGAGAACCTGGCAAGGGATGCACTGACCATAAGTTTACATTATGTCAGGTGTTTGAGCGGCGCAACGTATATCGCGGACAGAAAATTGCTATTTTCTCCGACTTTAATGGAGCCGTCGGCACTGTGGATAGACTGGCTTCACAAATTATGTGCTTGGGGGTGTACCCCTGAAGTTTGTGAACATTCTTCGCGCTGTTTATTCCCACACCATCGGTTGGGCCAAAGCATACAATGAACAATTAATCATAACTAGTGGATTCCGTCAGCGTCGTCCCTCTCTCCTTTTGTGCTCATTCCAAGGGACCACAGGTCTAGGTATCGAAATTATATCCGGAGAAGGATTTATGGTCTTGAATTATGAAGGTGACATCGTCTTGTGGTTTGAAGATCATCTCATCATCATCATCAAAGACAGCAACATCAGTGTTGACACTGATGCTTTACTGCCGTACAACCATAAGGTTCGTCTAATTATATTTAAAGCCCTAGTGAAAAGAAGAGAAAAAGAGTGGGTGAGGGAGGGGACCTAGTGCTGGCCTATGTCAAGCGTTCTGAGGTGCCTACACCTCCAAGCGCTCAATCAGACAATCTGAAAAGAAACTGACAGCAAAAACGCCACTGACATCGATTAGCCGCCATTTCTTGCAAGGTCTCCAGCCAAGCACAGGCGGGGTCACGGGGGCCACATCCTGGAAGACGTACAACACCAACAACACCCAAACTCTTCGTGATCTCTTTCACGCCCTTCTGCCAAGTCAGACGTTGTCCACCTCGCGGTTTGCGCCATCCTGAAGGAGGCACGGAGAACAACACTCGTCTCGGTAGACGGTGTTTCGGCATGCGTAGCACATGACCGAGCCATCGTAGTCGGTGGTGCTGGATGTTTTCCCCGATTGAAGTACCTGCAGCACAACCAAATACCCGTTTTCTAATCACCTCGTTACTAACACGCTGACGCCATCCAAAACCAGCCACGCTTCTGAGGCATCGGTGGTCGAAAACCTGAAGACGCCTCACATCATCTGTCCGCAGAGGCCATGTCTCGCACCCATACAACAACACAGCCCTTACTGTAGCCTGATACACACGACCCTTAAGATCTAGTGAGATGCCTTTTTGACGCCACAAGTGACGCAAATTAGCAAATGTGATTCGAGCCTTTGAGATTCTTGCACTGACTTCATCAGACACACTTCCGTCAGAGCTAATACAACTACCGAGGTATGTAAAATTTTCCACAATCTCCAGTGATTTTCCTTGAATTGTAAGGGATATTTTTGCAGACTGCACGTTCTGAAGCATGAAGATCATCTATCCAAAAATGTATAATTAAAAAGCTATCGGAGATAGCCTCCTGTTTCGGTATGCGTTTCGCACCTCCATAGTACAAAATCCCACTCCAAAATTTCCATCATTTTTGCCTCTGTAACTTTGGAATGAGAAAATCGAGTTTGTTCATTGGTAGACACATCTTTGCAGCTACATAAGCACTGATCGCATTATGATAGATGGAATTAAAGGGCGAAGAATGAAGGCGCGAGCGGCGTTCGCCAGCTTACGTCATTTATGGCGCCAGAAAAATTTTCATTGATACTAAAAGAACATGTAGACAAGGCAGCTGTAAGAGTGGTCCCACCCCATGTCAAGAAACAGCTGGTTACATCCAAGGAACATAGGCGTCTTCAAATGTTTGATCACCGGCGTATCCATAGTAGGGTAAGAGTTAAATAACTGCAACATGTACGCAAAAAAGTGGTGCCTAAGCAGGTAACTGGTCACTAGTCAGAATCGTCAGAACAGCAGATTAAACCTACCAGGCTAAGGTGGTTGGGGCATATGTTACGTATGCCCAACCAGGGTCTCACCAAAAAAGCGTTGCTTTCTCCCATAAGCAATTCCTGGCGAAGAGTTCGCACGGAATAGGCTAATATGGCAGCGTGAAATGAAAGAAATACGTTAGAACTGAGTGCTGTGGGATATTCGTGGAGTCCATTGGTTGGGACCTATGTGTTCCTGCTCGAAAGCGGCTGGAAACTCTGCATGAAATGGCATGCATCCGATCCCGGATATATGCATGCTGTAATTCCCTAACTGGGCTGTCCAGCTAAAATTAACCTGTCGTTTTACGCTGAGCTTAAGTTGGCGGAGAACGCGGGGTCAATCTCGCTGATGGAATCTTACTTTAACATGGTGCTCAGATGTTTCTTTTAATGTTATTCAAGGGTGCAGGCTCCTTAATTTTAGCCGTTTCCCCTAAAGACGTAGGGCTTTTCCACACTAAATTCATACTCGACCCTTTAATTTCCGTCCTTTGCTAAAGCCTTCCCTCTCCATGATTGTAACGCAATTGAGCACCAGCATGCACTACTAACGTATTGCTGCCAAAAACGGTTATATGGCCCTGTTTGGCCAAGCGGCTGTTTTTTCAGACAACCAGTTGCTCGACGATGGGCTGCCGAACTGAGTTTGAAGTGTTCAGAAGAGCTGTTGTTTTTGGGCAACATGTTTGGTGAAGTTAAGCGGCTTGAAGTAATCACGTGAATACAACCCACGAAACGTTATTATATGTCTTCCATAAATGTAAATCTCTAGTCGCTTGTTGTAATGGTTCGGTTGGCAGGCACAACAGTTATATCTGACATGATGGCCAACGGTGGTTCAGGCACTTGGCATTCTGATGACGTTGGGTGCCTTCCGTAGACCCTAGCCCTTTACACTGCAGATAACAGTATTTGGAAAATGCCTCGAAGAACCTAGAAACCAAGATAGGGCAGTCGACGAAGGAGAAGTCTTGTCAACTAACGAATGCTATAGCACGTGAGTGGCCTCGTTAGGTCGCAAACATTCAGACGGGAAGAACCAGAATAGAAGGCGAGTCCCCTCTTGTGCATGTCAAGAAACGACCTTCATTAGTTATTGATGCTAACAACGATGAGTCCTAACACGGACATACACATGAAGAGATATGAACATGTTGGATAGTGTGACTCTCGAGCAACCTCGATAAGCCCGCCCACTAGAGTAGGGCAGCGTGTCATCGGCCACTCTGGAGCCCTGAACTCACAAACACATGGAAACCACCAGTGGCTGTTCTTACTGAGTTTTTTTTTCGGTTGAAGTCCTACTGATGTAATAACACAACACTCAAAGCCATCACCTGGAGGTCAAATCAGGCCGTCATTCCAATAACTCAATGTAGTGCAAGACAAAAAGACGGTTACGAGCTATCAGGGACTACCCCGCTTATACACATGAACAAACATAAGTCTGAATGGCTGACTATCCAGTAATCAGCATATAGATAGAGGGCACCAGGTAATCCGTCGAGTGGATTACCAGACATTTGCATTTGGGGCTCGAGATCCAAGTGCGAATGGTTGGCATAAACCAACATAGAAGCAAGCCAACACACATTCGTTTAAGAAACTCACCTGCCAATAACTATTTCCATCGATGGCATCTTTTACACCGGTAACTGACTGCTGTCCACTACCGCTGCCATACTGAACTTCATGGGAATGCAAACGAATGCCAAGATCCGGGTGAACCAGTTTAAAAACTGACCCGCATGTGACCTGTTTTTCTGACGCATCAGACACTTTTAAAAACTAAGATGAAATAATGAGTACACCAACCTGTTATTACGAAAACAACCACGAAGAGTTGAAAAAGACTGCACATAGTGAACCACAGTGAGCGGCCGCCTCGCACACGAAGAGGGTACGTCTGGAATACTGGACTCTTATTGGTTCAAAGGTTCAAGGGTAAAAATCGCGAGTGACCTGTCATTCACGTATATCATGATTTAAAGACGGTAGCCATGCATCTTTAAGTAGCTGGAGCGACAATCTGAGCCATTTTTTAAAACAACAAAGTGAACGCCACATAATTACGATAGTCAGACTGCAAAATTTAAGAGGTTTTGGATTTTCTTATAAAGCTTGTCGCTGTTGCTCTGATATTTGGACGAGTAAAAGCATGTAATTGTGTCATCTTGTGTTTCAAATAAGCCGTGTACCCTGGCAAGAAGGACGGAAATGACGCTTAATTAGCACATTCTACAGCAAACTCTGAGTACTTTGTTTGAAGGATTCGGAAAAAAACATCAGAGAAACATTATAAACGAGAAATTCATCTGGGTTCCAGGTGAGTTCCTCGAAAAACCAAGTTTGTTTGCAAATAAGTGTATTTCGCTGGTTCTGAAGAACGGTCATTTTGCGACCGCATTTGCATTTGTGCACTGAAAGCGTCAGAAAACGTCACCACCCTTGTTTTTCCAGAGGATGGGAGGCTTATTTTGAAAAGAAAAACTTCGGAATAACAGGCATAACTTAAGCCAATCAGGGACCAAGTAATGTCTAAAACAGACAACCAGTCTGAACCGACCACTTATTCAAAATGCGCGGTTCGACGTGTCTCGGAAGTGCGACGGTTTTCACCCACCGCTCAAGGTCAAATCAACCACAAATTGGGGAATTTTCAAAAACACGAGTAAATCGGCAGCTTCGTGCAGCTCAAACAAAACTTTCGAAATTGGTTTTATTTTTTCCTGCACTGAAGGAGCTCAGTATTCGCACAATGGGTTTGAATTTTCGAAAGCAACGACGTGTCGCTGATGGACTAAAACAGATAGGCAATTGAATTCAGAATACCGCTCCAAAATTTCGAGCCCCGTCTAGGTATCTCGGGGTCCCAGTAATGCTGGGAAAGTATTCTACCAGAATGTTTCCACCGGAGGTAGGATTTCCTCAGTGGTCAATTAAATTTGGTGAGCTGCGGAAATATGAAGGTAGATTAAGGTGGGTTTTGGTTTGAGCATATAGACAACAAAATTTAACATTATGGCCTAAAAAGTTTTCATCCGCTCATAAAGGTTTTGCAGCTAAGAGCATTGTGCGGCCAAGGAGCCTCCTTCACAGAACATTTGCCAATTCTTCACGTCTTCCGCCTCAGTTTTTTGTTACCATCCTTACCTGGATTTCTATCTACGGGCCTTATATTGTACCGGAAAGATTCTGTGTGACCAAACATATGCTCAACTCATAGCGTCATGCTCCCAATGATTTGCCCCAAAAACAGTTTCTCGAGGTTTACTCATGTCATTCTACTGAAGCCTCAGTTGGAATGTAATTCCCACTCTCTGACTGTTGTATCTACGACAAGCAACGCATACTGTGTGTGGAATGTTCAGGGTACTGACGAAAATCTCCTTGATACTTGTTACTTGAAATTCCTTACTCTGTCTTGCCCCGCACTTTTTTTCTATTACAAGGCGTCCATCACGTCCACCTATCCTTGTGGTCACTCATCGATTTCCCACCTACCCAGTACCAGCTGTTGGCTTTTCGCCAAACCATATCCTAACCAGACCCATCAGGGAACATGAGTCATGGATTATACACTCCCGATCTGGATGTAAGCCTGACTGAGAGCGCTAGTTACCTATTCGTCAATAATTTCTGCTGCTCATCTGTCCTACGACGGACAAAGTGGGGCTGAAATACTGACAGTGGATGTGACTCTCCCACGTCCTTTTCTGCTTCGTCTGAATCCCGGAGAAAAGACAAGCCTGCAGCGCTATCATTAATAATCAATTCCGACCAATTCTCATCCCTTTTGGTGAAGTGGCCAAAACATCCACATTAATAAACACGGGAGTACATACAGTCGATCCCACAACTAGAAGCTCCCACGTTAGAACCTCACAGAGGCTGCTTACTAGCGTCAGTCAATTTCAAACTCCCCAAAACCCAATTATGTTTAGACCCATTCTTGTTCGCTTTAGTCAACCAAATTGAAGAACGAAATTAGGCGTAAAATTTCAGCCTCCTCCTTTAAAACTAACCTGAATTGTCTGCCCAAATGGCATTAATTCTCGATGCCATATAGGAATGCATTTTTGCGGCATATCATCTGAGTTTCAACTACTTTTAGCTAGGTGGCACGGAAACTTAAAGGGCCATACCTACTGCACATGCCCACCATTTTCAACAGCATACTTAAACCACACACAAAACTACTGAATATCTGACACTACCCCCCCCCCACCAAGTAGAGTGAAGATATCCAATTACAACCCACGATCGGTTTCGCCGTTCTTGGGCCTCATCAGGTAGGCACAGTCCCCGAGTTTCCGTCACCCTTATGTTCTACATCACAAACGAGAGATTCAACTGGGTTCCAGGTGAGTCTCTCGCAAAACCAAATTTGTTTGCAAATGAGTGTATTTCGCTAATGTCCAATTACATTTTCACAAAAGCTGTTCAACACACACGGATGCCACCGAAATCTCACTGACCTAGTACAGAAAGTGGTGCAATTTTTTCCTCATCAAGGGAAAGACACACCTACCGAGGAGATATTCTGACGTTCACGAAAGGGCCCTTGGTTTCATCACTTATAAACTACAAATGTCTTCGTACGTCAAAAACGTTGACTTTAACAAACAAACCTGAAGTCGTCGACGTCCTTTATGTTTTCATCTAAACACACAAGCCACTTAAACGCACGTCTCACGTTAGTTAACAATCGTCAAATCCATCGCTGGACGCTTTGGAATGTAGAACTTGGGTAACTCATAAAGCTAGCAGGATATCAATTGGCCAAATCTTCTCAGACTACTATGAAACAACATTTAGCTCAAAGGAAGGATAAGTTCACTGGATCGTGAAACTTCTTTCTGAGAAGTCGTCACTCGATGAGCCAGTCAATTCGTGACCACGTAATGTGGTTTTCTTCTGTCGGAGGATGAGTGGCGCTTTGTTCTGTCTTAGTGAGAGCTAATCACCCTGCTGATCAACCACTCTTGGCCAAACGGTTGAGTGTTCAACCACAGGCCGCATGGTCGCGGGTTCTAAACTCTCTGAGTTTTGCTCGCTGATGATGATTCCCAACAAGGATGAAACAGCTGTACAGTGCTCCTCAGTTTTCCAGCATAGATTGGCCTCACTGAAAGGATGAAATCTCTGCTGAATATGACCATATCTCCTAAGATTACTATAAAGATTATCTGTCGGGCTTTTTGTCTAGGAAACAGCCTGTTTATCAGTCGACCAACCTGTTGCTCGGCAGAACACTGTAGGCCAACTATCCACGTGAGACCCATTTAAGAGAACCCTGAACCAAAACCTCGAAGATTCCCATCCCCTTCTGGGAAGTTGGCTCCTTTTTTATCAACACAATCGTAAGACTGATGGGACTAAGTCATGGTGGCAACATTGGGGAGATGTCCCAATCCAGGTCAAAGACTATTGAAGTATGTATACGTTGTCACCCGTTTGTGTGGACTTTGATAATTCCAAACATATAAGGCTGTACTTAAGAATTGATCTTAATGAGAAGAGAATAACACTTAGAATTACGTCAGTGAATGGCACACAAGTAACAGGATACATGTATTTTTGTAGCAAACAATTGAGTGAATCACATGCCAGCTAGTGGCAAGCTGTTTCCAGACCAGCAGCATGCCTCCTTATGCTGGAGTATTTGAGTGCCCTAATTTCAAACGAATCGATAATCTGAATTTTGAGAAAGCTAGATAATGCAAATGTGTTTTGTGTGGTTGAAAACTAAATGTCAGTGAGACTGGCGATGGCAGAATTCCAGTCTGCTTCATCAGGTACTGAAGATGCTAATTCAGTTTGAATTGAAGACCGAGCCAGTTTGCTGTCAATACTTCCTTCGATGACTGGAAATTTCAAATGTGACGCAATCATCAACCATGTTAGAGGCGAAATCCATAACCGATCCGTATGGTTAGATCCAGGATAGGATCGAAGCTAGCTTCAATCGGCCATTCTAATTCTACTAATTTGGTAGCCGGAAACCAACCTGAGATGGTGTGAATCGAAATGTGACCACTAACAATGTTGTTTCCCGGTCCACAATACCAGTTAAACCCCCATGAGCAGAAGCCCTTACCAGATGCATCCAAGTTGAAGCTCCTTGAATGGTCTGGTAAACACTAGAACCTGGTAGTCCATAGGCTGATTATGGATTTTTGTTCAGCCGAATGAAAAGTGAAGTTAAAGTTGCCACAGAACAGCCATCCTTCCTGGCTTTTAGTAACATTTTTTAACCTACTTAAATTCAATAATTCCGTCAAGTTCACACGCCTGGTCTGAGTGCTATGGCTCATAAGCAGTGAATACACCGAATAAGCGGTGAAATCTGCGTCTTATGAGCGATTAACGCAGCATCTTCCTACCCCCTCAACCGCGCACAGGTGTTTTCTCGTTTGGCGACGAAACGTTTACGAGTTACCTACCACGTTCGACGAACACAGCAACAGCCACCTGATCAACAACCGATAAAATTGTGGCCTTAAAATATTTCAACGCTCTAATTTACCCGTAGATATCCTCAGAATAACGAGATATCAAACAGTGCTGTTTTCCACAAGTAGTTCTCTGACAATTCACAATACTATAAATGTATTATATATACACGTGTATGAGTACATTAAATTAAAACTTTAAAAAAATTAAAATAAAGAATTAAAAATAGCTACCTGGCAGTAGGTTGCGTAATATTCATTAAGTAGAAGTGAAAGAATAGAAGTCAGTGTCAACCAGTGCATAGTACAGGGTCTCTTTTGGCTAAAAATTGTTTTGGGCCACTTGAGCTTCAGTGTCCGTTAAAATAGTTCTCCAACTTTTGACAAGTCACCTCCGAAGTGGATTCGAAAGAGCCGAAAAAGTTCAGACGCCATTGGATGTCGGTCATAGTAAAAATGATCGTGAATACACAGCGGTTTGAGCCCGAACACTTCAGTATTACTGCGGACTACGTTGCCACCAAAAGTCTTCCCCAGGGTTACTGAGCAGGCGTCTCCCGAACTGGATCACTCTAAGAAAAGCTCAGGGGATTCGGTTGCACTTCTTCGTTGCTATGTCCATAATAGTGGGCTCATATTCATTACACTTGGCATGCGAATGGGTGGGCGGTTGAACCACGGCAACTGGAATGTACATGCTAGTTGAACTGATGGCCACCTAGCATAGACAGATACGATGCGACTGACTGTACGTTCCATAGATGCATACGAACACCCAGGTGATGGTTATCTTCAGCTTTCGATTAACTATTAGCTCTAACTACACTTTGTGCTTTGGTTCTCGAATTCAGAACCAGCTTTGTGTATCTATTCTTCGTTCAGGGTCCTCATTTAATGTTACGCACTTTTCAAGAAACAGATGAACTTGATGCAACATGTTACTCGTAAGGTTGCTGGGATCCCTTCGGTAATCCACTGCCGGCTTCGTCCGTCTTGGAATCATCAGCTAGACGAGCACCCGAATTTCCATCAAACTTATGTTCCATTTAAGCATCAAACTGTACGCAGTTGGCGTAATACACTCATTTGCAAAATATCTGGGTGTTAACAACAGATATACCTCGATATATCAAAAATCGTGCCGTGTTAAACATTAGGCGGCTTTTTGCAGCAAATTTACTTGGCGAACACCATAACAAGAGATCTAGTTTGTGCCTCGTCAATCCCTATAAAATTTGCAAATGGATATATTCCACCAAACAGTCGATTTCTTTAAATACAACTTTCCACCATAACGTTGATACCCTTGTTTATTACAGTTATCCTTCCAAACCGAAGGTCGAGTCCCATCACTTTTCGTTGTGTATGCATATCAATATCTAGTTTACTGAACGGTATGTATACTTCTTAGAAAGCATAACCCCAAACACGCATTCTATGGAAAATTTATTAAGTTTGGATCCATGTTGGGAAAACCATAGCCGGCATTTGTACCACTACCTTTGTGCGTGCGCAGGTGGCTAGGTTATCAGTTCGCTTGCTCCAGCTCAACCAGTCCACATCTCTGAGCTGATCGGATCTACCATACGTTCCCGATCTCCTGAATCAGACGTACCAGTATGCTGTCACGTCCGATAGTTTATTGGATTGAGTTCTGTTTACCGCATATTGAGTGTCTGTCACATCACTGCTAGTTGGTCCTACAAGCCAACGCTCAATCTGTTGGACGAAATAGATCAACGAACAAATACATCCTGCGGCGTAGTGCGGTCAGGTGAGATGGTCCCGGGTTCGCTAATTCGGTTTAACATCAGAATTAATCAAGACCCCGATTATCCAGAGCCTACCTAGGAGAGCTGCTCGGTGAGCCGGAAAACCGGCTGCCATGCTCCATAATGCTGGTGAATCACTTCCACTGTCAATTGCACCGGTACGTTATTTTGCACTGACGTGGATTTATACAGAAAAGTGCGATGAGCAAGCACGCAGTAGCTTGTTTTGGAACGACGATGGAAGAAAATACAAACAAAGGACTCCAATTAGAAAGCGTGACAGGATAGTAGCTGATCATCAGTAACGCGGCCACGCACGAATGTTCAACCCAACCACATGCTTTTGTAGTTTAGTTGACCACAAATCTAAATTTTTGGTGAGTAATGCACTGAAGGTTAAGTTCTACTCCTAACTGACACATTTGTACATAGTAAAACCGGATGTGATGATGAAATTAAGCCGAGGAAAAAATGTGACATTATTCGGTCAACTGACACTTGCAAAATCGAAATATACAGAATGATTTAAACATTCTTTTCTGTTCCGGCGCTCATGACAGGTATCTAGATACAATTAAAGCATGCAATGAGCGTGAAATAGTTGAGAAGAAAAAGAGTGGAGAGGAATAACTAGGACGCGTACAGATGCTATGTGAAGCGACATTCTGATCGACACAGTAAAACCACGGGGAGATTATGGAACATAACACCAATACGTGTCACAAAAGACGATGTGTTTGTTCTCATAACAATTGCAGAATAAATCCATGTTCCACTGCGCAATGGCCTGCTTATAAAAAAAGCAGCCAATTTCCTTGCGGAGGAAGAACATCCTTAATCCATCTTCTCGGAAATCTAGAAAACCATCTCCTTTCTTCTGGAATAGAAAATGCAATCTGCTTACATACCGCTTTAGAAGACAACCGATTTCCACTAGCCAGTTTAAATTTATGTCCGCCACTTGGGGTCGGTGTTGTTCAGCTAGTCTGAAAAAAATGGGTGATTTCACATCAGGATAGCCTACAGTTTGAAGAATTTCAAAAGACCGCCTTTCCAGTTCTTCTTTGAACAGCCTGTGCTGAGGAAAACGGTTATGTCTAGTCAATGTAAATCAAAACGATTCTGCGCATCACATCACTACTTGGCTTTTGCTAGATAGTAATGCACAAACAACTAATAAAGGCAGTTATGTGTGCACGTGAGTAGTATTCATCAGAATGCCCGTTAGAATCAAGCTGGAAAATGCGTACAAACAATGCCGGATTTTCTCGAACGAGCCTGACTTTGTTCAACCCCCAAGTACTTCGCCAAACTTCAAGATGAGTGGACTGTTACTATTCACTTGTATCGGAAGTCATCTTTGGTTGATATATACAAACGGCGCCGGCAACCAACATTTTTCTAATCAGCTCCGTACTGAACTGCAGAATGTCTGGTTAAATCGGGTTTGAAATTAGAACACCAAAAACCGATAGACGATACATGGATGAAAAGCTGTTAGTTTACAACCCGAAATGGTTAACAGACATGTATTTGCTTTTCGAATTTAGTTTGACAAACGTCTGACAGATAGCGTTGTGCGGTAAAAAAAAGTTTATGTTACCAGTGGACGGCATGTAAGTGGGGTTTTCCTGTTGTACAACACAGGTGTTTATCTATCTGGCCACACTGAAACCGGGCCTTCTTACTGGTCCTTCAGATGTAACTCGTCGCTACGGTAGCACGTAAACACTAAGTCCACACGTGCATACACTGATCTGTAAAGTTTACAGTGAGCGGCTTGCAATTAATCCTAACTAATCACAAATGTAGAACATGCCTTAATGACAATCAAGCCACAGTTCAACAACAGCCCGCCACTTTGTTATGCTTAGATTTTCATAGCAACATTCTGGTTATTCGTAAGTCTGTTTCGATGTTTTCAACGCCTTAATCCCACCACAACCACGAGAACCATGAACGACCTGATTTACACATCTTCATGACTGTCTAATAGTCTAATTTATTTGTTTGCAGAACTGAGTACAACCATTTTCATGCTCATAGGACGAAAAACTAAACCACAGCTCTGTCTCTATTGAAAAGTTGGGGATTACTCATGCATTTACACTTGAGAACAGCTTGTTCAGCTGCAAACCTTTGGTGTGTAGAACAGACTGTTCACCGGCCAGTTTGACTGTGATTCCATCACATTGTATTCGCAAATTTCTTTCCAACAGATTGACTCTTGAAACTTTTTAACACGTGGGTGACCTGATACAATGCTACTGTTATGGCTCAGCGTATTAACTCGTCTTCTCATCCATTCTGCTCTACAGCCCAAGAAATTTGGTTTTTTATATTGTGGAAATTCTATCCAGTCTCACGAACTGTTTCGTTAGATCCACACACACAACTTAGGTCATCAGCCGTAGACGGACGATGATTTATCGTGTTTGGGCTCGTTCTGAATGAGTGAAATTATATCTGTTTCGCTCCAGACAGAGAATCAAATAAGGTCACGATTGTAGATGAAAATGTTAACAACCTCTTACGGCGGTTTTGTTTCTGCTTTTCTGATACTTCACGGTGTTCAGGTGTTTGTTGCCTAATTTCTAGAAACCACTGATACCAGAGAGAGGTTACTTTACAAGACAACATGGATCTCGAAAACCTTCTCACCTGACCATTTTCTCAGATACAGGCTTCCTAGAAAAAGAAAAATTGTGCACACATTCGGCCGAGACTGCCTTTCTTTGGGGATGCTGTTTCCAATTGATGGTGTAGGTTCGAATTAGTGCGGGTTCGATGAAATTGGCTACGAAACCCTCAAGTGCGCTCAGTTACTTCGACCACAATTCCAGTGGCGTAGTACTCCCAAGGTAGCTTATAACCCATATGGCCGTTTTACTAGTATTTGCGGATGAATTGTTTACCAGTCAGTATTTTTCAAAATTGGTTGCAATGTCGTGCAGGTGCAAGAACTTCACGAAATTTTCACTTTGTAGTTATATGGACGGATAGTTTCAAACTGCCGGTGAACTGAACGCTGTCTTGACAAAGGATGAATAGAATTCATATGTATTCCAGCTGGAACCCGCGTATCCAGAGATTCGTCAGTCGAATGCGCTGCACAAACTGCGCCTCGCGTTTCAGCCGGCAAGAAACTGGGATTGGCCCACTGAAGTGTTCACCAACCCTATAGGGAGCGTTTTGTCAAGAAAATACATTTCGATGTCTCGGATATCGTATCAAGTGAAACATGAGGCGGTCTGTGCAGCATACTCAGTTTGAAAACGTTAGAATCGAGAGATCCAGGTGGTATTCTGTTGAGTCCTCGCTAACAATGACCTAATTTGCAGTATGTGTGTGAGTCGCTAATTGCGTCCAATGTGGATTGAATTAGAACGTAATGTTGACGAAAACTCAAGGACCGCGGCTAACTGACGGGTCCGAACGTTGGCTGTTGATGAATTTTCGGCAACCTTAAATGTGATATTGTGATATTCAGTCGCCAAAGGCCGGACAAAACGATAGTCTTCTGGCCTACTGATAATGATCTGAGCAGTCAGACAGCGTTTCTGTGCATTGATAATTCTGGTGATGCACTCAGAAGGATAGGTCGCTTGATGGCCATCAGGGGCTGTGGCTAGTTAAAAAAAATTTTCTGGTACACCAAAGTTCACACAGTGGGAACTGAATACGGAGAACAGAAAGCAATCATTCTTATGCATGCAAATAAAGTGGTACGTAGTTCTAACGGAACAAATCACTTGACGGTGCGTTATCCACAACAGAGTGTTCACATGCACATATCATGCGTCATTTTAAGTCGAGCCTGTATCAAAGGGTATTAAAGAGCAGTGCCAAAAAGTAGTACCTGTCAAAAAAAGTGAACTTCTTGCTGAAAAGCAGCCTTAACTCCCTGGTATCTCGGGCGATGAGCACTGCCGACTGCTCCCAATAAGGATAAAGCAGCTGCGCAGCAAGTCGCGGCTCTTCCGATTATATTGACTTCATTTATAGGATGAAATCCCCATTAAAATTCCAAAACCTCCTCATATTACCAAAAATCTGTGAGTGCCTTAGAGGAAGAGTAACCTCAGAAGACAAGTGAAACTTCTTTCTGAGAAGTCGTCACTCGGGCAGCCAGTCGACACGTTATGCGAGTTAATCACAACCCTGATAGGCCGCTCGGTAAGTCACAGATTCAAAATCCCCTGGAGTTACATGAGATCAAAGCCGATGATTCCCAATAAGAACGAAACAGCTGTACAGTGACTCAGTTTTTCAGGAGGGGGTTAGATGGCTGAAGTGCTTAGAGTGCGAATTTACTGACCGAACCCGACCTCTGCATCTCGACTTCCCCTGTCTAGGCTTGGGCAACTTGGCAGTATCCCAGCCCTCGTGCTTCCTTCGGGTGGCATGGCAGCTAGGCACCGCAAGGGTGTTACAGCTGAACGATTTTTTTAGTCTTTCAGGATGGACACTTATAACACTCACTAAACAAGTAGCGAAAAACTATCAGACAAATAATTCAAAAAAGAGGCGAATAATTCGTTCACTTGATCCAAACCTAAGCTTGGATTTCAGGCAGCACGTTCTGCATTCCCATTTGTTCCAACATAAATTCCAAGTTTATGCGCGTGTGTAACAGATAATACACACCAATTAAATTGGGATGTGAAACTATGATCAATTTCAATCATTGTCGCACTGCAGACGTCAACAAAACAGAAATCAAGCTAGGTACGTTCGCCAGATGCAGGCTAGAAGAACAAAGCAGTGAAATCTAGAAAACTCATGTGGTCGTGGCTAGACTGATCTACTTTAGCGATCTGAAACATGAGAAGGCCCAAACGTAGAATTCAGACAGTTTGAAAGTATTGTCGGCCTGGAAAGTTCACAGCTGAGTGCCTCGCCCTGTGAACTAACGAAACAGTTTAACCTTTTTAGATTTAGGCCTGTCTTAGTATAAAACTATGCTGGGCTTCGCAAGTCAACATAAACCAACCATCATAAATATTGTTCTCGTGATGTAACGCTTTATAGGCTGTAAAATTCGTGCGGACAGCACCGGATGTGTGTCGCAACTGCCCATCGTGAACGCTATGGGGTTGTAAATTGTAAGGGTCATCCTTCCGCTTACTTACTCCTCCAATCAATTTCAAACCTGCACCTACTATCTCCATCCTGTTTTATCTTTCTCACAATCACCTGTCAACATCGTGACATGAATACGACCTTGATGAACAACATGTCAACCCCGGTTTCGTGACCTTTTAAAGGACGCCATGTGATTCCCCATTAGTGTTTTCCCGTTCCACTCATTACAACGATAGCAACGAAAACAGGTCAGGTGAGAAGGTTTTCGAGATCCATGTTGTTTTGTAAAGTGACCTCTCTTTGATATCAGTGGTTTCTAGAAATTAGGCAACAAACACCTGAACACCGTGAAGTATCAGAAAAGCAGAAACAAAACCGCCGTAAGAGGTTGTTAACATTTTCATCTACAATCGTGACCTTATTTGATTCTCTGTCTGGAGCGAAACAGACATAATTTCACTCACTCAGAACGAGCCAAAACACGATAAATCATCGTCCGTCTACGGCTGATGACCTAAGTTGTGTGTGTGGATCTAACGAAACAGTTCGTGAGACTGGATAGAATTTCCACAATATAAAAAACCAAATTTCTTGGGCTGTAGAGCAGAATGGATGAGAAGACGAGTTAATACGCTGAGCCATAACAGTAGCATTGTATCAGGTCACCCACGTGTTAAAAAGTTTCAAGAGTCAATCTGTTGGAAAGAAATTTGCGAATACAATGTGATGGAATCACAGTCAAACTGGCCGGTGAACAGTCTGTTCTACACACCAAAGGTTTGCAGCTGAACAAGCTGTTCTCAAGTGTAAATGCATGAGTAATCCCCAACTTTTCAATAGAGACAGAGCTGTGGTTTAGTTTATCGTCCTATGAGCATGAAAATGGTTGTACTCAGTTCTGCAAACAAATAAATTAGACTATTAGACAGTCATGAAGATGTGTAAATCAGGTCGTTCATGGTTCTCGTGGTTGTGGTGGGATTAAGGCGTTGAAAACATCGAAACAGACTTACGAATAACCAGAATATTACTATGAAAATCTAAGCATAACAAAGTGGCGGGCTGTTGTTGAACTGTGGCTTGATTGTCATTAAGGCATGTTCTACATTTGTGATTAGTTAGGATTAATTGCGAGCCGCTCACTGTAAACTTTACAGATCAGTGTATGCACGTGTGGACTTAGTGTTTACGTGCTACCGTAGCGACGAGTTACATCTGAAGGACCAGTAAGAAGGCCCGGTTTCAGTGTGGCCAGATAGATAAACACCTGTGTTGTACAACAGGAAAACCCCAATTACATGCCGTCCACTGGTAACATAAACTTTTTTTACCGCACAACGCTATCTGTCAGACGTTTGTCAAACTAAATTCGAAAAGCAAATACATGTCTGTTAACCATTTCGGGTTGTAAACTTACAGCTTTTCATCCATGTATCGTCTATCGGTTTTTGTTGTTCTAATTTCAAACCCGATTTAACCAGACATTCTGCAGTTCAGTACGGAGCTGATTAGAAAAATGTTGGTTGCCGGCGTCGTTTGTATATATCAACCAAAGATGACTTCCGATACAAGTGAATAGTAACAGTCCACTCATCTTGAAGTTTGGCGAAGTACTTGGGGGTTGAACAAAGTCAGGCTCGTTCGAGAAAATCCGGCATTGTTTGTACGCATTTTCCAGCTTGATTCTAACGGGCATTCTGATGAATACTACTCACGTGCACACATAACTGCCTTTATTAGTTGTTTGTACATTACTATCTAGCAAAAGCCAAGTAGTGATGTGATGCGCAGAATCGTTTTGATTTACATTGATTAGACATAACCGTTTTCCTCAGCACAGGCTATTCAAAGAAGAACTGGAAAGGCGGTCTTTTGAAATTCTTCAAACTGTAGGCTATCCTGATGTGAAATCACCCATTTTTTTCAGACTAGCTGAACAACACCGACCCCAAGTGGCGGACATAAATTTAAACTGGCTAGTGGAAAT
Organism: Opisthorchis felineus; assembly: GCA_004794785.1. Taxonomy (NCBI): domain Eukaryota; kingdom Metazoa; phylum Platyhelminthes; class Trematoda; order Opisthorchiida; family Opisthorchiidae; genus Opisthorchis; species Opisthorchis felineus. Next base: position 479,273 of record SJOL01007819.1, on the reverse strand, counting down.
CGGTTGTCTTCTAAAGCGGTATGTAAGCAGATTGCATTTTCTATTCCAGAAGAACGGAGATGGTTTTCTAGATTTCCGAGAAGATGGATTAAGGATGTTCTTCCTCCGCAAGGAAATTGGCTGCTTTTTTTATAAGCAAGCCATTGCGCAGTGGAACATGGATTTATTCTGCAATTGTTATGAGAATAAACACATCGTCTTTTGTGACACGTATTGGTGTTATGTTCCATAATCTCCCCGTGGTTTTACTGTGTCGATCAGAATGTCGCTTCACATAGCATCTGTACGCGTCCTAGTTATTCCTCTCCACTCTTTTTCTTCTCAACTATTTCACGCTCATTGCATGCTTTAATTGTATCTAGATACCTGTCATGAGCGCCGGAACAGAAAAGAATGTTTAAATCATTCTGTATATTTCGATTTTGCAAGTGTCAGTTGACCGAATAATGTCACATTTTTTCCTCGGCTTAATTTCATCATCACATCCGGTTTTACTATGTACAAATGTGTCAGTTAGGAGTAGAACTTAACCTTCAGTGCATTACTCACCAAAAATTTAGATTTGTGGTCAACTAAACTACAAAAGCATGTGGTTGGGTTGAACATTCGTGCGTGGCCGCGTTACTGATGATCAGCTACTATCCTGTCACGC
>SJOL01007819.1:446516-477564 GCA_004794785.1 Opisthorchis felineus | reverse complement strand
AACGGTTAGAGAAAACAGAACGATAGCGCTTGTGTGCCGGCTGAGGCGTTGATCGACGACGTTGAGAACGATCAAAACGAATAACAGCTATCTGGTTAGCGAGTTCACCAAGACGAGCGTTAATTAAAGAAATTGTGCTAGACGAGTCAAGAGAATTGATGTTCGAAACGCAAGGTTGTATTTCGAGTATTTTATCTGCAATAGTTGCCAGTTGTGTCAAGGGAACGTTATCTGTATCAGGTGCGAGAATCGATTGCACATGTGGTGTTAAACGCTTGAGGAAGAGCTGTTTAAGCAACGCGTCATCGATTTTTCTGTCACCCAAAATGCTGTAAAGGCGGCGTAAGAATTGAGACGGTGTGCAACCAAGTAGTGTTTCACTACTTGTCAGTTGTTCTAAACGCTTATGTTCGGATAATGTTGTTCGCGTAATTAACGTCTTTCTAAGCTGTGTAAATGGTTAAATGTTATCCGGTGCCATAAAGATATCTCGTAAATCTGCTGCTATATCAGGAGGGAGAACGGATAAAACATGATAGTATATAGTGCGCTTCTGGGTGATTCCACGAAGGGCGAATTGAGCTTGTACTTGAGTAAACCAGATGCATGGATCATGGTGCCAGAATGGAGGCAGATGAACAGATGTGGCGTTGATATTTGGTGCTGATTCAACTGAAGTTGTTGAATCCTCGCGTGTTGGAGAAGTAGGCATCGCGAAACAGGTTTGTTTAATCGTAGTGCAAAAGTGGTCGACTGATTATTCAGTCGGGCTCACCAATTATTAGTGCTCTAGTAAATAGACGTTGAGCTCGAATATCAGAAGCGAGATACATTAATAAGGTTTGAGTATTACGGTTAAATAGATTACAAAGTTAGGTGCACCTTATGAATATAAATACGATGTAAAAAATGCAGCATGCAAAATTGGGGAGACTTATCAGTTTGTTAGGTTCTTGGTGAGGTTGAGCGAAGAGAGGCCGGATGCAGGGAGTGTTCTCTTGGCAATATTATCGCCACACTTGTTCCTTTTTGTCCGTGGCCCGAGTTTGCTGACGCTAGATCCAAGAGCCGATGCGGCGTGCAGTTGAGGCGCGTTTCTCCGTGATGCGTGTGTGTGATTGACCGTGTTCTGTCATTATATATGTAATTGCAATGAGTGGAACGTGAAATCAATAGTGGGAAATCACATGGCGTCCTTTAAAAGGTCACGAAATCGGACTTGACATATTGACACTTTGTTCTTCAAGGTCGTACTCATGTCACGATGTTGATGCGTGATTGTGAGACAGACAAAACAGGATAGAGATAGTAGGTGCAGGTGTGAAATTGATTGGAGGAGTAATTAAGCGGAAGGGCAACCGTTGCAAAATGACCAGGTGACCAGCTCTCGTCGAGTGCAAACAAGAAACCGAAATCCGCTCAAGGAGATGACCGTGGGAATCTCGTCGCTATTATAGATCCATCAGGTGCCAGCAAAATCCTTGTGCCAAATGAATCCACCTCCTGGAAGCTGTTGAAGAGAATCACACACAAGTGTTGCACTTATTTGCCATATTTATGTCCCGTATAAAGTCTAGGTGGTGAGTTCAGTAAAGATGTATTTTGCTGAAGTTACGACTGAAGTCAACTATCTGCCAACTGATGTGTTTTGTTGATTTGAGTTTGACGTGCTTTTCGCGTCAAGGCAATCTATCGTGATGCATTGGAGAGACTTGATAGTGGTTGCATACATTTCGTTCATGTAAGCCTAAAAATAAGGTTTTCACTGGCTGCTCATTAGACATGTTTCAATTAAAGGCAGTCGACCTATTGGAAAGCACATTCCAAAGGTGCTTTGTAGTTATCGGATATTACGTTATACCACAATGACATCAGACTTACTCACCGACTGTTACTGATATTACAAGAACCAAGCACTCTGCATAACATTTGTGTTGATGGGGGAGGGGGGGGGTAACCATCCTTCAATTGACTAAGAAAATGTCATCAAAACAGTCCTCCGGAGGATTATGTAACGTCTCTTCGCGCTTGGCATTTCACTTACTGAACAGTTCAGTGTTCCGCAGATCACCTGATCGTTTCGTAATCAATTCAGATTCTACTTTTCGTACCAATATTGTGCTTCCTACGAAGAAAGCACCCGTAATCTGCTAGTTAACTTTACAACAATAAATACAGGCAATATTGGGTATCTTAGTACATGAGGAGCTTCGCACACCCGGCGGAAACATGCATGGCCATTCTTTGGAAGCGCTCTGACGTACTCCTAAATTTTGCAAATGAAGCGTTCCTATTAAGAACGTACGGTCGAAATTCGTATTTGCCAAGCGAGCCTTCTGAGCCACCGAGGAACATCCCTTTGTACCCGAAGTTTATTGAGGATATAACGTAAGATTTTGGGACATTCTGTATGACTGAATCCAGCTTAGTAAGAATTGAAGATACGGAACCATGACAATTGATGGACTATTTATAGCTACAACCGTCGCACAAACATTTGCCAACCTCTGCTTCACCCATAATGAGTGGGGAGCTGCGGCCCACAGGAATGTTTGAAGTAATAAGGCAGGTACTTGCTCCATTCCATCCCTAATACACAGCTAGGTTTAGGCCACTCGTACTGTAGCAGAGGGTTGAAAAAGCGCTTGTGAAACGTTACCTCTCTTGTGCGTGTTACTTTCAGGGGCTAAGCCTCGACTGAGTCGTCCTCGTTACAGTCAGTGGTATTCCTCACATGACATTCCTGAGAAATCGCGGATGTATACATACCCTATCCACGGAAAGGAATTGTGTCCACTCCATTTCACTTGCCACACAACAGGTAGTTTAAAACTCAGTTTTTATAATCCGAACAAGCAGGCGTTATGGTTGCATCAATCAAGAGTGGTTTACACGATCTTTAGACTAATTGGGCCACATAAACAGGTATATTTTTCAGATGCTCCTTAGGAGACTAACTACGCAACATCTCCATGTTCAATCAAAGCGGTCGCCTGTGTTTGCTTCGCTAAACTTAACCAACTTTGTTCCCATCCACTAATGCATCTCCTGCAGCTTCACCGTTGCCAAGGTTAACAAAACCGATGCTTGCTGGAATAACTGGATGCATTTATTTGACACCAATTAACGACTTCTACGGTACACGAACTTCAGGTCGCCGCAGTGAGCGAGGTCAGCGCAGCTGAACTGATATCCACACATCAGATCTTTGGTTTGGTGACCCTAACCTCTACTAAAAAAAACTACACTAGTCACGCGTGTTATACCGAGACACGGACGGGTTATGCGACCACATCTATCCCCAGTTTGCTGAGACGTAAATCTGAATCCTCGTTACCACCGCTTGTGATCCATAAGGCTGAAGTTGGCTCTCATCATGGTTCAGCAGATACTGATCCCACTTGTAAGTAGCGTCGGCTTATAACGGAGCACTTAGGGTAGTCACTGTTGGAGAGCAAAGCGTTTGATGGAGTCTTTTAGCGAGGGCATTGCCACACCTGCTAATCAAATAATGAAAATCACAATACTTGGGAATGAGGTTCCCCATTTATAGGACTAATATAATCTAGTGGACTTTCGTGAAACCCTTATTCCGGCACTAATCTTCAAATGATTTGAGACTTTTAGTCCAGTATTCGAGATCTCGCACCGGCCACTGGATAATACTGCAAGGACCCGTTTGTCATCAGTAAGACGGGAGGGCGTACAGAGACGAATTCTTCTTGCACTGGCCTTTTTCAAGCACTTGCATTATTGACGGAAAACAAGAGTAGACAGAAATATCTACTGGAGGGTGACTGTACAAGATGTAGAGATAGAAGTTAAACCGCCAGCAAGTCTCTGACAGGAGAGACACTCACAAGATGCACAACGAAAGTGGTTTTGAAACGTCTTTTGGTCCAAATTAACGGCGAAAGTCTGTTTTAACGGTGTAAGATAACTGCCTCTGGTGTACCTAGAAGTTGGCGTCTGAAACTTTGGTTACGACAGAGATTTCACATCTGCACATCCCGAAAGTATCCTTTCCTGCATTCTCACACAGTACGCCAAACTCCGCAGCCGCACGCAGGTAAAGTACACATTCCATCAAGTAACCCTCGTTGTAACAATCTCCATTCCAGTGTGACAGCACGGTTATGCAAATTAGAAGAGGTGTGTTGTTCCTCACAAAATACGAAAACATTCACTTTTTTGAAACAGCAATGAGTAATGCATTATCCGTGTAATGAAAGGTTTAAGTTGGTCTTTGGAAGCATGTTACTGCAACACTGTGAAACTCGCCCAGTGGCAAGCAGCTTCAACCTACAGTAAAATCAAAATCCAATAACAAACGGTTCAGCTGTGGCACCCTCTCAGAGCACATTTGCATGAAAGAAACACAGGAATTAAGACTGTTAGGTTGCCCAGGTTCAGAGACAGGAGATTGAAAAGTCACAAGTGGGTCCACACTGAGGACCTCCCAGTTAGTAGTTGAAGCCCCAAACACAGAATGTATCGATCTCACGACGAACTTAGTCGCTACTAAGCGGACAGGTGTTTTGTGATCACAATGGACAATGCACAGCTGAAAGCAGAAATGAAACCGCCTGTGCGTGCGCACAAGATTCAAACTCAGCGACCGATATTGTCCGTTAGCTGCACTTTTAGTACAAGTAGACTCAAACGGCTATGGCTACTTATAAATATGCGGAAAATACTACAAACTGGCGTGCAATGTGGACACATGACCTGTATTCGTTTGCTGAGTCAAGTACTGCTTTAAATTTGAAGCGTTTGTAAATGAACGTTTCTCAGTTTAATCTAATCAGGCTGGGCGATGTGGGGCCGGGTGAGACCATCCGCTACAACTCCATCACTGGAGAGAAGGGAAGAATTTTGCGTCCGCAGGTGATGGGCAACATCGAAAACAAAAATCAGAATCTACGCAAATATATATAGAAAGTGCCGATGTTGAGTCAACGGAAAGTGACAAATCAGCGAGGCAAAAATGCAGGATTACCCCAGGTCGTCGTCTCGTCAAGAGTTTTCAAAGATGAATTCCACCCAGTTTACCCAAAAACTGTTTTGTGAGCGTCTGGGTAACACTTTGACTGAGACGCCTTCGCTTAGATTTCCACATCGACTAATTGAGCTTTTGAGGCCAACTTTTGTGCTCTGTTGAGCCTCACGGTTTATCACCCCAGCTGAGACTGAGACTATGGTTCTGCTACTCCAGTGGTTTTACATGACTGAATGAGGTCAACTCGCGACGGACGAAGGGTGAAGTATCTTGATCCTTTCCATCCGCCTGACCGCCTGCGGCAATGAGCTGTCCCAATATCTGAATGCACCCACCAGATTCTTACATACCAAGAAGTAATGCTAATTTACTATTCCACGGACTGAAAAGACATATTGAGTCAGAGCACATTGAATAGGATTGGTTTTGTAATACGATCATACCTATTATAGACTTCAATATATCAGGTCCGTTACTAAGAACTTCATTTCCATTGCCAGTGATGATGCTCACTAGGTAAGACAGAAAATTGAGTTCCAAGAGGGCGGTTTAAGGTTTGTGGCTTTGAGTCACCTGTACTTTTTCCTTCCTCGAAATCTAAAAGTCGTTAGGCTTTTTTGGTGCTCTAGATGCGCCTGGTTCCGCTTTCCGGCGAAATTAAAGTCAGCTAGGTTCGAACAGCGAACAAAGTAGTGATACTAACTGATGCGTGTATTTTGAAACTGTAGTGCTTCTTATTATCACTCATTACCTCGAGTGTACAGGTATATGGGGAATTTCACCCATCATATTTTTCAATCCATCAAAAGATGGCTTCTTCTCCGTCGCATAAAGATATTGGATTGGTCAAACTACATTCCTAATCTTAGCTGCATTGAGAAGCCGAGTTAATAACCCCAAAACTAAACGGGTGATAGTTACCGAATGGAGATGTATATGTACCGATAAAAATGTCATCCATATGTCCACCAAAAGCACTGCAAAGCGAATTGTGACCATTTTCAGGCATAATAACTGGGTTTACCACTTCCCTTCGGAAGGAACGTTAACTTAGGACAGTCACATACTTCAGTCGCGTCCATTTTCAATACCCCGTTGAATTTATGTCAGTCGCTTCATGATAAAAGCCTGGTTTCAATGCTGGCGCAGAATTATTTTACTCTATCCATCCATAAGGGAGTATTGACGAAAAACATGAAGATTGAGCAATTTTGTCTCGAGTTCTTGTGGAAGTCTACTGCATGCCTAGAGACTTCTGCAGATGGGAGACAGTTGAACTCAGTTCGGAGAATGTCCAGTGCGATAGGCTTGAAAAATAAAGAAACTGAATATAAATTAATACGGCCTGTGAGGACTTCCCCGCTTGCTTTACGGAAAACCGCGCAATACATTGAATAATCAGTCTGTTGGCGAGACTACTGAACTATGCTGCACAGCATAGTTCAAAACCAATTTTCGAGACAGACGACATCACTTGGCGATACAATGCCCTTCCATACGGGCTGACCTCAAGTGCAAACAGAGCATATTGCCACCAGCTACCGGTGACGTCAAACAATCGCTTCCTCTGGAATCCTCCTGCGAACCACGATCTTGCGTTTGTACGTTGCTGCTTCTCCTACTTCCCCAGAATTTCCAGGCATCCAGAGCTGGTTGTGTATGAAGCATGTTTTCAAGTAAAACGTTCACAAAATGAAGGACTTTTCGATTTTAAGTAGAACCATTTTGTTCCCATATAGATTTTACCACTGGAACCATAGACACAACCAGTCTTAAAAAGAAGTAGCAGATTTCTACCTTTTTGGGCAAAATATTTCGAAACACCTCGGGGAATTTTTTAGTAACTCGGGATAAGTTCTGAGTCAATTAGTGATGGTGGATGACAATAGAAGACTTAGTTCTCGACAAATACTCTCATTTGCAGACGAATTTGGTTCTGATGGAAGACTCAACTTGATACAGCTGAATCTCCCGTTTATAATGGTCCGCTTCTATGGGTTCAAGAAGAACATAAGTTTGCGGGAAACTCCGGGACTGCGCCTACTTGATGAGCCCCAAGAAGGGTGAAACCGGTCATGGGCTGTCGAAGGGTTTCCAGCAGCCTTATGAAAGGTACGTTGTGTCTAGAAGATTTAGTTTTTGAAGATTGCAGAGCCGGTTTTGCCCAGCTAGACCAAAAGCTGTCATCACAGCAAAAAATCGCGCTGGTAACCATCATCCGCACTGCTGGAGATCCGGGACGACACACATTACGAGTTAGATACTGAGAGATTGGCCAAGTAACTAGTTGGTAAATAGATCCCTGTAACAGTTGTTTTCACTCCAATTCCAAACAAAAGTAAACGGATTTGTACACCGACTCCCCACAGTAAACACTGTTCAAGCCAAACCGTTGCAGGCTATCATCGATTATGTGTAGTCGTACTCTTCCTTGACCCCCATACGAGCGGTGAACGGCTAGTTAGAACCACTGGATACCCGCATGCACTTTGAAGTTGGACAAGTAATTGAGTGTATTTTTGGCAAATCAAAGCTGTGCTGACGACTCACAAGGCTGTCTAGTTACCCTGAAACCCAATATTGGCGATAATATACCAGGAAGGTGCAATGGACCAGTTACCAGAACATGGTCCTGTTCATCGCACAGGCGAAATAAGTTACTGTAAAGAGAGAAGCTTTGTAGCACGTTGTAGTACAGCACATTCACTGCGTCAGTATAGTATCAACAATATCAACGCTGTCACCATCAACACAAAAACCGAAGGGAATAAAGAAAATCCTGCACATTTCGATATCGCCTCCATGGGCCCAAAGATAGTTCAAAATACACCACCTAAAATGGATCCCAATTCGCAGCATCAAAATGTGCAAAATATGAACAATCGCTTGACCTGGCAGGGACGATGAGATGATGACAATGCCATGAGATGTACCTGCTTAATGAATGGTACCCAGGTAAACCTGCCAAACGAAGAGAACTGTAAAGTAATAGCCGATAGATGCAGTGGAACTCGAACAATGACTGGATTTAGCTGAAGCTACTTCGATAGAAGTAAAGCCTAAATTATTTTGAACCTGGGTTTTCTAACGCATGGACGAAAGGAATGCGATTTCCACACACCAAAGTCTGTGACCTGGCAACGAACAGCAGGCCAGTGCCATGGACAAGATTTATTTCGTTGCTCAAGATCAACGAACCAAAGAAACGACTTTTCGACTGACATTAGGATTAGCTAAAATCTAACGACTCATCCACCTCTCAGGTTGAAGAAACGACGAATATGGAGTGCCGATTATTCTTGTTCCAATCACAGGAAAAGTAGACAACACGATTCAAAGGTCTATTGGTTTATGAATTGGCATACAGTAATGTCAACCCAAGGCATTCAAGAAAAGTGACTTAGAAATAAACGATGGAAGAGAGTACAGTGGAAACACTTAGAGATATCACTGAATAAGATTCTTAGTCAAAGACAAACACGACAGTGATCCAACAGGTGTGATGAGGCGCAACATCATGAAAATGGCCAAAGGTTTCACCATCCTCAGTCATAAGGGACCTCGAACAGCCTGCTGGATAAAAAGAACTGTGAGGCGATGTTCCGACCAACTATATGAGTACCTGCATATGGGCCAAACAGCTAAAGATACTTTTCGATAGACTTGCAAATTTTGTCAAGCTTCGTAGAAGAATCTACAAAACCATCTCCATTCTTCTGCCACATAGCGGTCATTATACGGACATACCTTTTTGGAATGTAGCAGGGTTCCATTATCAAGCTGAACTTCGAAAAAGCCAGTAGACGTTGGTGTACCTTCACCGGTCTGAAAACAGTTTAACTTAAATGGGAAGAACATACGATTCGGAGCTTTCCGGGAAATCGCCTTTCTAGGTCTTTCTTAAAGACCTTGAACTGAAATCAAACAACATCAATTAGATTGATAAAAGAGCCGCGTGCTACCAAGTAAAATCTTTACCATTGTATGAATACATAAAAACGGTTGCAATGCGATTCACGTGAAGAACGAATAGACCGCTACAGACGAGAACGTTGCGGTTCACGTGGCAAGACAACATTAGATGCACTGATACTCAGTAATATAGTAATACTAATATGGTAGCAAAACCACAAGAAATGTTCCTGACGGGCTGAGTCACTACCCAAAATCTAAGCTGATGAAGAGTGCAGCAATAGGAAAACACACGACTGAGAGATAACATGTCTATGAAGGCGGCGGACAAACCACCCACCAAACGCGCAACATGGACTCCAGATCATCAAGCGTGAAAAGGCTACCGGAAAATTATTCCGGATGCTACAAAGCGCTTTCTTTTCATCAATTTTTTTATTTTGAGGCAGCGCTTCCGGTGCCTTTCCAAATGAAGTAGCACTTAGAGGTTCAGTACCCTTGTTGAAAGACCTGTGGCGGTTGCACAGTAAGCCCATGAGTATGCCAGTCAAAAAATGCATATTTACCCCCGCCTGCAAAGACCATCCTTAGAAAACACAAAAGTCGGTTTCCGTCTGAGGGTGATCTTTGCATGGGGAAACCAGAAATCAAACACTTACCTCACTTTACTTTCAAGTTCTTGATAATTAGTTACTTATAGTACGTTAATTAGAGAAATGAAGTAGTTTCTACACACTTACTATGCGAGTATGTTTTTTTCTCCAAGTAGCTCGCGAATGGATTCGACCTCATGAAGAGTTCGAGATAGCTCGGTAGTTAAGGTGCAGACTTACTGACCGCAAATTCCTGAAACCAACCCCGTCATCTCGACTGCTCCTGTCTAAGGTCAGGCAACCTGGCAGTACCTCAGGCCCCGTACTTCCTTTGGGTGGCATGGCAGCTACGTACCAAAAGGGCGTTACAGATGAACGATTATTACTCTCTGTAGGTGGTGTTCAGCTGATGTTTAGCACTCACACTTTGACTTCCAATTATACGACTTGATTGGCACCTCCGTGCTGTGCTCTGGCCAGTAACAAATAACATTGCCCTAATTTTTTCATCCCAAACTGCGAAGCTCCCAGTGTCGTAATCCTAACGAAATGCGTACCAACGATGACCTAGATTGGTGCTTGGGAAGTGTGCTTGCCACAGGCAGGAATGCCAACCATCGTATTATCACGACCGGCTTCAAAGCAAATAATTTAGCAGTGTTTTCCGTTACACATAAGTCACATGGAATGCGCAATTCACTCGTGCTTGAGTGAAGCGTAATATGGGATGTGAGGAGCGACAAACACTGACCCAGAAAACGGAGTGTCCGGTCTGCGCAGACTATTCCGAGGTATCTGCCCACTTTCCGTACAACGTGCCAACGTCGGCAGTTAACCATACCGCACAGAGGCGACTATCAACAGGTATCCAATGAAGCAGAGACGCTTCCGCTAGTTCGCTCAATACAATACTCACCCCAGCATATTCAGCTGCAGCGGCCTCTACATCACCAGAGGTGCACAGCCGGAACCTGGAAGAGGGCGAGGGGCAGTCAGTTCGATCACAGTACTTGCACCCTGTGTCCTTATTCCTGACACACAACATACATCAATGCAGAGGGAATCCAGCGTACGAGCAAGAGCCACCTGTTGACCTGCTTGCTTCAGTGTGCGTACATTAAAGGTTGTTAAGTAGACAGGCTTTCGGGGTTTGAAAACAGACTTCGAAGTGTTTAGGGTTGTGACTGATCTCGGACGTACAGAAGCTGCAGCTGAGTGTGATGCAGGGCGAGCAAAACGGTCAGTCCTAGAACTGGGACCTGCGGAGAAAGTGTTCAAATTTGGGTGGGGGAGAGTGGAAGACGGAAAACGTGAAAGTGTAAGACGGGAGACGCCAGTAGTAGCATGTTTTCGCCTACCCGCCCTGCTGTATGCAGCAAGTAAGGCGACCAAGCTGATGGCACCACGCGACGGCGATGTGGCATGAGAGTATTGTTAGCTGTGAATGCCATGGCTGTACGAGGGCTGGGAAACTGCCAGGGCGCCCACACCTAGACAGGAGGACGATTAGGGTCCTCAACCAAAGCCTTCGGCAAGGCAGCGGTGTTGGGCTGGAAATGCAAGTATATTACCATTTTTACGGAACACGTCGCCACACATGTTCCAACCCCCAACCTGGAGGGCCAGGAGACTGTGTTCGTCAGACCTCTACACATTGACCAACCTGGTATGAGAGACTCTGTGAGTGTCGCGCGCACAACCCCATGATAGCTCTATGGGTCGCCGAGGTACACAAACCGCCACACCATGGTAAGGTCTAGTCTCTTCGTGACGGACCCTATACCAAATCGACAACCTGGTCTCCTACGAACAGCCATTCGGAAGTATGATCTTTCTACCTTTATAGCTATGTTGACATCACATCAATCATCATTTGGAATACCCTGTAGGAATACCAGTCGACTAACCAACACCAGAGGACTTAAGAATGCAGGTAACCGAATCAACCCTGGAAACGAAGACTCAAACCTCTCCACTCAGTTCTAGAAGACTGCGGGACGACCGGATATTCGTCTACAATATTATTCGCGACTCACGATATCCATGCCGTGGTGGACTCTTACCTTCCTCAATAACACATCCCATAGATCATCCGTTGGAACTATTCTGTCAACACTCAAAGTTGGATTGCTGCAAATACTGTTTTACTATTTAAGTCAATCGCTGATGGAACACACTAACGACGTGTGTGCATCTTCGGTTGGATCGCCAAGACATCGTTAAGATTAACATTCAATCGAACTCGTGTATAACAGCGGCAACCGATGAATGCTGTAGAGTGTAACAGGCGTTATCACATGAACAAACACAAACAACTTCGCGTTCATCTAATTTATAGCAAGAAAAGTCTGGGTGATTATCGGTATCGTTGCAGTCGTCTTACAGTCACAAATGCAGCCACATGTTAATAACCGAATACCCATTCGCGTAATCACTGAGGCTCATCGTGAGTTGGTGAACACGAAGTTGAACTAACCCGCTATTTACGACATGACACCCATTTGGGCACGGTGTAAGGTTTCCAGGTGCTTATCACTGCAGATGGGCTAGCCTGGTTTCCCTTCTGTGAGGGTAATTTTCTAGTTTTCATCCCTTATCGACCTTGGACCATTTGCAACATTAACATGTTTATCTACCACTTAGTTACGAACATACACTGCTTACTCCCTTCAGTTCCATCATTAAGGACTTCTCAAGGATTCACAGCCTGGTTAAAAAACCAGGATGTCTCTACATCAAAAGTGAGTGCAGGCGGTGTTTAGTTGCACCTTCGGTACTAGGGCTTTAGTTCAACTCAGTTTTTCAGCTCACTGCACTGAAATGCAGTGGCTTCAGCTGTCACAGCTTCACTCAATGAGGATAAGGAGAATAAGGGAGTGAAAGCCACGCGTTGGAAATGTTCCAGGCAGTCCGTTGACGACAAATGGATCTGTTTGTCCAGTATGTCATCAGCAGCAGCAGCAGAAACTCTGCGTCCCCGAACAAAGCCGGTCTCCTGCAGCCAAGTGGATCAGAGTTAATTATAACCTCTAAAATGTTCGGTAAAGCAGCCTAGCTCTTTATCGCAATTCGTCCGCGTCAGAAAGCAAAACTAACATAACAGCAGATAAAGTCATTCATCGGGATCGAACGGTACAAGCGAATTGTACAAGCGATAGCATTACATTCTACAAAATTGCGACAAGGATTTAACACAAATATACGTACTGCGGGCGGATAGACGCACAAAAAGTGTATAAATAGCAAAGCAACTTCAGAGGAACAGAGCGGTAGATAAAACTGTGTAGTAATAGAGTAGTACGAGTGAGTACGAGTAGTGAGTAGTACGAAGTCCGTCACGAAGAGACTGGACCTTATCGTGGTGTAACGGCTTGTGTAGCTCGGTGGTCGTGCGACACTCAGAGTTCCTCATACTAGGTTTGTCAATGGTTAGAGGTCTGACCAACACACTCTCCTGGTCCTCCAGGTTGGGACGTGTGGAGCCGAAGGACCGAACATAATGGAAGATGCGAAAAATGCTGGAAACGTCCGCAGGCTGTTCCATTCGATTCGTCCGACTGATCCACAGAAGCCTCTTGTCACTGAAACTATCGGGGACTAGGATGGCTCTCTGATTTCCGGAGAACGGTTGGGGCGCTGGACGCAGTACTTCAAACAACAATTCAGTTGGTCATCTGCTACCCCGAACCCGGGATCCTTACTCTCAAAAGAAAGGTGAATTGTGAATACTGAGACCCCTTCAACCTCAGAAGTGCTCGAGTGTGCATCCCTACTCAAGCGTCATCGTGCTGTTGGTCCTGATGACCTTTCACCTGCTCTGTTCACGGATGGCGGTGAATTCCTCAGCCAGTTCACGTCTAGCCTATTTTGGTCCAGCAGGGAGAAACATAGCGTCCCAGACAACTGAGGTGAATCAATAACAGTGCCCATTTTCAAAATGGGTACTCACAGTGAACATAGTAATCACAGAGGTGTCAACTTGGCTTCCGTTGTCACAAGTCTTCAGGCATCAGTGATTCTTCGTCATCTTATGGCAGCACGGGAACCTTTGACATGGGAGTCTAACGGGATTTCTACCGGATAGAGACTGCGTCCACCACATCTTCACACTGCGTCAGGTGTTAGAGCAACTCCATATGTACAGACGACCCACAATCTTGGTGTTGCTTGACTTCAGGGGTGCGTTTGATTCTTTTGATCGATCAGTACTCGTAACCACACTCGCTCAACAGAGTTTGCCCTCGAAGCTTGTGAACATAATCTACACTGATGTTGCTGACAAAGTCTGCCACAGATTCCGGTGTAGCTGTAGGCCCATGGATGATCATAGCCTATGGAAGATCAACGAACTGAAACAGCTGTATTTTACTCTGGCCTAGTTGCCCTTATGGGTGATGGTCCAAGAAACTTGGTGAAACGCTTCAAATCTGTGTGGCAATTTCTGAGTCCCACTGAATGATACTGTATCTATGGGCATACACTATAATTACACAGGAATGAATTCCATGTTCGACAGCCCCCAATTCATACATTCGATATAGGAGGAGCATGTGACAGTCTGCCCAGAGGTCACAGAACTATAAAGTGAAATATTCTACCTGCAATGCTTGACTGAATATGGTAGGAATCGAACTCACCTTTGGTTCATACCCTCATGCACCACTAGAATGTAAATATAGGTTGAAAACGAACTTTTCCTTACCAATAGATGACGTGGATATGCAGAAGCGAAGACATTACAAACAGCCTGGGTGTTGGAGGCGGCGACTAAATTGGAGGCAGATGGGAACCCGGAAACCAGAGTCGGTACAATAACCACACCAAGGTGAGCGGGACTCGAAACTCGAGCCCTGATTGGGTGTTATCTCTTGCAAGGTAAATGGTGACCTTGGTCCAAAGGCTCGGCTACTCAGCGATTGATGCAACAGATCCCTGGAGGCACACCCCAAATTTCTCTGAAACCATAGGTTGGACCAAGGAAACTTCTACATAAAATTTTAGTATTTGACGGTATTTATTCGAAACCTCCAGAGAATGACGGTATGTGGTCGATGCGAACTGGCATAGCCATATTTGAACATGAGGAAAGTTCATTAGCTAAATTGTGCGCCACTAAGGTCATAGTTGTGTGGTCGGCCAGGAGGGCTGGTAGGAAGGGAAGAGGTTTCAGCAGGCCATTCTCAAAACTGACGTTGGAGCGTACGTGTCTTTTTATTTGGCAGGCATTTGGGGACGTGGTATTATCATGTATTGTAACGTGCTAGGGAGAAAAATGGGGCGAGAAAGCCATCAGAAACAGTTTTGGAAACGGTTCAATAACCCTCATTTAGGAAGTGAGTTAAAGAGCTGTGGAGGAAGACATGGTGCCAGGTAGGGACCACGGCGAAGAGCAGCTACCGGCTGGAGATATGGATGGTTTTCTGATATTACGTGCTGCGCGGAAAGGAGTGCAAACTAATCCTGGAAGTTGGGTGAGTCTAGATGATCTAGTAGTTCAAAGCATGAAGAGATAAGCAATCGGAGAAAAATATGAGGTGCGTGTTCGTGTTGCACGTTTGGACGATGAAGTGATCTCAGCATGGCGCAGTTACATCATAGGGAAAAGCATCGAGGCGCTGCATAACAAGTTGCGGTGGAGGCGCCACACTACGTGAATTTTGTGGGCCCCTGTTAATTACACATGAGAGAACATTCTTTACTCTGCTATGGTTGATGTTTTGGATTTATAGGATGACTTCCTGGTACACATGCCACAACCGGGGTTAGCTTAAGCTAGTGGCACAGGCTTTCGACAAACGCTGCTTTCTTTCCCATTTTTGTGAGTACTGTTGAAATTTTTGACAGGTTCAGTGGCGAGCTGATCGTTCTAATTAGGAAGTTGGTAAAACCGCCCGCAGTGTTTTCTGGAACTGTAGGAATTTGGGGGTGGAGTGGTGTTGCACCAAGTAGGGTTAAATGGGCATGTCTTCTGGGTTGATTGAGGTGCACTTTAAACTGTGGGTTGAGCAGTGAGTGGTGGAAAATAATAATAATAATAATAATAATAATAATGTTTATTCCCAACTAGTGGGTGGCATACCTTCAGGCATGATCATAAATTTACAGTCGGAATAAGAGCATGACTGGTGGGGTTTGTGGGTACTTAGAATTTCGTGAAAAAGGGACGGCGACATAAAGAGTGGGCATTATCTGACGTAGACTTGGTCACGCCTGAGGCGGCATGGGTAGGGAACCTGATACGTGATAAAAATAATTTAAAAACCCCAATCTGCAGAAAAAGTGGAACCAGAATAACGGATCAGCAGAGGCAGCAGAACTGGCACGATCTGACCGGCCAATTTGAACTAAAGCCTAGAACCGTTACTGAGGCTTCGTAGCCTTGGGTTGTTGGGCGTATGGCCAGAGTCACGAAAAGCGTAAGTGGGGAATGTGCGGTACGGATAAATGGTAGTAGGAAATTCAGAATCACAATGTGCAGTGAAACTGGAGAGACTCGCTAGCGTTGCTGTTGGAGCGGGGTCGGATGTAGAAGTTCCTTGGGAGAAGGAGTTCACGAAAACGCACAAGAAGGAACGCGAACTGCACGGAAAATGACTGACTTGGTGAGGAGTACAAAGTGAAAGGCACCGAGATCTTCAGATCTGATGGAGGGTTAAGCAAATTGGAATGAGCGCCAAACCGAATCAGAAGACGGGGTGTAAAGCTGAGCATGGATTTCGAAGATTCTTTGGGCAGATAGCATGCACTTGAAAGGGGAGTTGTCAACCATACAGTCTTTATAATCATCAGGGCCAGGGGGTGTAAAAGGAAAGGACATGGCGCAGAACGATTTGGTGGGTGTTTAGGGATAGCTGGTTGAAGAGAAAATTGACCATGTAGAACAAATGTGGATGGGAAGACGAGACGTATTGGGAGAATGAGTATGGGTAGTCACGGCTCATCGACAGCTTGGGGGACAAAGACAAGACTGGTGGCTTTGTGGCGGTGCATGATACTTGGATGTGAGTTGAAGAACATTGTTTCGTGGGGCAATGAGTTACAGTAAAACTTGCAGTCCCCAATTAGATTACCGTCGTCATCATCAGAGACACTTAGGTTGCCTTTGTTTTTTCCGTCCAGCTGGGCAATTTGATTGCAAAAGTTTCATCACTAACCCGGATGACATCATGCGTTCGTTGTTAGGGGGCGTAGTGAAGCTTAGCGATGGGTCAGTGGTTGTGCCCAAACCCATATGACACACAGGGTAGTGTGAAATAGCCAGCAACTTTCAGCGTGTTGGGTGTGTCTAAGATATGGAAGCTTTTTTTAGGTACAACTGGATGCTGAAGAGCACAAGAGAGTCAGTTTGTAAACGCAAGAACCCGGGCGGATGAGCGGTGTTCACGGGTGGAGCCCCGGGTAGGCGAGGGTGTCACTGTGGTTGAGTAGGCGATAGTTGCATATTATCTTGTGGATGGCAGACACTGAGTCCCTCCGCTGTCCACCTTTGTTCTTTTCTTCACAATAAGGTTTCAAAAAATCATAGTTGTACGGCAGCAAAGCATCATTGTTTTACACGGATGTCGTGCTGTCCAGGATGACGATGATGATGATAATAGCGGGTAGTCACCGAAAATGCTAATCAGGTCGGACATGTGTAGGTGGACAGGCAAGGCTCATTGGGGGGGGGGGTGAATGATGGGGAATCAGGGTCCATCGACCACTTAGAGGATAAAAGTGGGAGCGGTGGCATTGTGGATATGTATGTTACTTAGATGTGGGTTGAAGGATATTTGTGCCTGGGCAATGAGATATGGTAAACCCTGCAGCCCCCATCCAGGTCATCAACATTATCAGAGACAATTAGGTCGTATCAGGAGTGGCTGTCTTAGTAGCTCATCCGTTCGGATATTGTAGACACAATTGTGGAATTGAAGATAGGCTGCGATACTTCGGAATGAACGATGAGTTGGGTGGGGCCCAAACCTATATGACAAACATGAAATAGAGCCTCAGAGTAACCTGAAATATTGGGCGGCTTCTAACATGTTATGCGTGTCTGAGATGCAGAAGCTTTTTTATATATAACCGGGTACCGAAGATGACGAAAGTGCAGGTTTACAAACGCAAGCCCGTTGGCTGATCGGTTTGCCAGAAACGAGCCCCTAGTCGGTGAGACTGCTATTGCGGTTGAATATGGGATGGTTAGAAGTTATGATGAGAATGACGTAGCTGTCGGTTCTACTAAGCCGCATAGCATCGTGGTCGAAAAGCAAAAGTGGAGCAAAGTTAGGTTCTGTTGCTCTAAAGCAGCGGACTTAACAGTAAGTACCAGACCACTCACTAGATCGTTGCCTCGGCTACACCCATAGGTACATGTTTGAAGACGCATGAGGTCCCTGAATCCTAGAGATGAAGTCTATGCCATTTTGGCTTATCACTGCATAGTGTACAACCTCCTTCACTTTTAACTTTGCTGCGTCCAGTAATGCGCGTAAGCACTGAATATTGACGCCGTAACATCGGTGTACACAGGGATACTTAATTATCGACAGTGGGACTAACTGAGCAAGCTGCAACTTTGCCTCTATAACAGTAAGATGTCTGAACACTTTCACCAAAGTAATGTCGTTGATTATGCACTTTCCCTGGCAGGATCCCTGTCGAGTGAAAATGGCTTCCGGAAAAACAGACCTGGAGTGACTGCCCATTACGTTTGTACCGATGCTACCAATAAATAAAAACATAATTCGCCAAAGGTGGTTGTGCATTTTTCAGGCGTGGGCATGACAGATGTTTCACATGTATGAATATCAAGGACAGTCGGTGGCCATTGAATTAGGCTGCCGTGCATAGCTGAGGCCTCGACCAGCTTTGCGCATAGGTATCTGCACACCAGTTATGATAAGTAGCCAAGGTAAACGAAAACACGTACAGCTATAATGAAATGAATGAATGGTAGGCCTTATTTTTCGACAATGTTTTTGCGCTTTATAACGTATTCCAGCTAAGGCGCGTCATTTTTTACAATGAAAACTATCATTGTGTTGGTAATTTACATGTAGATATATGCTGCATTATATGCTGACTAATCATGTATATCTGAGAATTGGGATTATTCACGAAGGCGAATCCTCGCATCATTACTGCAGAATGCATTAAGTTATGTTCCATCACAACACCGTACGCGAGGCGAGCATACCAAAAACACTGTTGTTCCAAAGACCACTGAACGAACTCATCCAATTTGTTACGTCTGACGAGCATAAAGCATGCAAACGCCATTCATCCATCAACCCGAGTGGAATTTGCATGGGATGTTTCGTAGATGTTATCTTTCATTTAAAGAAGGCCGCAGAAGTTTAAAATATATTTGAATTTGATTTCATATTCCATTTCGTAAAATTGTGGTTACACGTCTGTATGCAGTTTTTGCTGACCGTGAAAGTTTGCTCACTTAAACAAAATGCTATGAGCATCATATCATTAAACGACGTAAGCGGATAAGTCTAAATTCCCTTAAATTCTCCACTTCAGAGAACCCTGGTTCCGGCGAAGGTAATGTCGGCGTAACTTTAGCAGGCGGCATTGATGTAACGAAGCGTACTAGCCCACCAATGTAAGCGGGAAAGGTTTCTTACGAAAAGTCAGCGTTTTTGATGTCGAGACTTCCAGGTGTGTTGGGTTCAATCCAAGTGTTCTTTAACGAGTTCCGCGAGTCCATGCAGGACGGTCAAGCTGTTTTTGAGCTGCCGCGTCTCGGATTCATACGAAAAATATCCTGGTGTTGCCATGCAGGTCCCAAATGATCCAGACTGCATCACAGAATAGGCGCGAGAAGCGCCAGCACCCAGCGTATTGATTTTGAAAACGTCATCATCTGTAAGAGAGAAGAATTCGCACAGTTAACTTGATAGCTCCATGGGTAATTTTAAATCTAAATGAGAGTCTCTCTTCTTGAGCGCCGTAATCATTAGAATATAGGTTACCAAGTAAGAGATTCCGTCACGGAAGCTCCTGTTTCGCACACCTACCGAGGCAAACTCGAGGCCAGAGCTCTTGGATTAATCTGCTCGACGAAACCGGGTTGCTCATGTTTGCTGGGCCCAGCAACACAGCTGGATTTTTGACACGGATTCACAAATCGATACACGGATACAAGACTTTTATTCAGGCTTTTCGGATACGTTCGTTCTTGTCGTTCAGCGGCTTCCGTTCACCCGAAAGTAACAGGCAAAAAGGAGCGTGTAGCACCGCTTTTTAGCCTTTGGAAGCAAGCTTGACAGCGCAAGGACTCACAGAAAAAACATTAAAAGTTGCCTTGAATTTTGTTCTAGATACAACTTAAACAGCCATCATATGAAGGTTATTACACCTAACAACGACCTTAAGTGAGAATAACCGTTGTCTATTAAAAGTATGCTCTAGGCCTGAGAATCTTCCCACGATATCCTAGCCGACTGTTATTCAAGTCAATGATGAGAAAACTTTTAGCGAGACCTTGTTCAAACAAGGCACAAGTAAGCACTAGGTCCTCTCGGAAGCGACAATACTCAAGAAGTTCAAGCACCCCGATACGCATTTTATACTCAATAGATTTGAGGCCAGCAACCATCTTTGTAGCAGCTTGTTGGACGCGCTCAATAAGGGTTATGTCTTGAGTCATAAGTAGTCAACTTGGTTGGCGTATTCAAGAAGAGGTTTGGCGTAGGCCGCATAAGGTATCTGGAAGCCCATGCGAGTAATAACGAGGAAGGTTGGCCGAATACTTCGTAGAACGTCAAGCCTTCTGAGCCTACTTTTCGTGATGCAGTGAGAAAAACATGCATGAAAAGAGCCAGATATCCGCAGCCTTTTAAAGCCTGTGTTCAAATGTCCTCCAAACCATTCACACCATGCACGTACGACACATGCACGCACTTTTCACCATTCAGATGTAGGTGCGAATTCAGTGACCACTGCTTTACAGCGTCTACATCCATTTGGATGGCGCTGGCTTTGGAATTTTAGGATTTGGAGTCATTCGCGAAAAGAAGACATGGATTTGAAAGCGCACTCGAAGGGTCTTCTGTGTAGATCAGAAACGGCATTGGTTCCAAAACAGCTTTAAGGAACACTGATTGGGAACGGCGCTGAAAGATTAAGATTGTCCCAAAAATCACTCTAAATGTCCTACTTGATTTAAAGACCTTAACCCAGCGTAGAATTTCCCCATGAATCCCATAAGAATCGAGTTTGTGGTGCAGCATTACGTCTATTCCTTGATCGAATTCTTTTGAGAAGTCGAAAAATGTGGCATTCGATGTGCGTTCTTCGTCGTTAGCATGGGTCAGGCTGTCCAAAAATACGAGGACGTTGGTAACGCACGAATGGTCTAGGAGGAACCAGTGTCGCGCCGGGGATATCCAATTTTTAGCTGCTGGGTTAGGCCTGTCCCGTTTGCGTTATCTGGCAACGCTACACACTACAGATGGTAGAAGACTGACTTCTCGCCTGTTAAAAAAATCAAAAATTTACGTGGGGTAGCCTGAAGACCCTCAGCGGTGCCATGGCTAAGATCGACGTGCAATGCTGTAGCCGCCTTCATCTTAGTTGGAGTTGCACCACACGAAAGCCTATTTCGTCAACCAAACATAACACGCTCACTGCTCTCTACTGCTCCCAGGAGTGGACACATACAATAAATAAATAAAAATATAATTAAATTCCCAATCCTTCACTGCTAGCATTCCAGGCTAGCGCCCATGTTTTTTTTGCCATGCGCCACTTGTTTATTGAGGCTGATAGCAATTTTCCGGGGACAGGCGGCCCCTTCTCCAACATTCACTTTCCTTTCTTATTCATGGTACTGTCCAACTCAAATAGCGAATTCTGGATAAACTAGTCCATTATATTGGAGGTTCTATCCCCATCAGTCTTTGAAATTTTGCTGTCCCTTATCACGCCAACCATCATATATTGGCTTCTTCCATGCCTCTTGTGATGTAATAGAACTACATTGGCAAGCTTACGAAGTCCTTGATTGCTAGGCTACTAAACATTAATCTACCCCTATCCTATCTGATCGGGCAACTTGTTGTCAACACTCCAACTGCAATAAACGTTAAGTTAATATTTTTTCTGATCGTGGACTCCATCCTACCTGATACCTCCTCAAACCCATCAGGCCTTACTGATCTCACCCTATTCCCTCTCTTCCCAAACTTCGAACGCCCCGAATGGTCGGTATCTACTCCGCCTTGTCTGTGCTTCACATTTAAAGGGATCTCTAACGTAACCGAAACTACCCATGATCCCAAATCGGCTCCGGTCTATCTTGATGGATGCATCTGACCAACCCGAAATCCAACTGCCCACAGAATTGCACATGACAGTCATGTCACCCCAGGTATGACGTCCCTTACGGGGCTATCCAGAAACCGAAGTATGCCAGTGCAATGATGGTGCGGCACTGCCATACCCAGTCCGATGATACACCCGCAACTATAACCTTCCTACTGCTGACTGTGCCCTCTCGCTGGCTTGTTTCTTTGCCTGCAAATATGAACAAATTCCCTACCTGACCCCAGCCGCCTCTCAGGTGCGTTCTTTCTAATCAGCCGAACCATTTGTTCGGATCTAACCATCTCGGTAGAGTTTAAGTTTGTGCTTCTCACAAAGTCAATCATTTTCTTCACTGTTAACGTTCTGTCCTGTGTGCTAGTAATAACACGCTCTCCTAAGGAAATTTTACACCCGACTCAGCCACAACAGCGAATCCAATGAGTCTATACAGTTTCACCGTACACTGTGCTTCCAATATTTATGCTACCATATGCATATATTGAAAATTTCTCCAACCAATCGTCCGCCCTTACGCTTTATGCTTCCCTGGCCATAAACCCAACTGTCCAAGGCCACGTAGCCTCAGCAATTGTTCTGTTTTTTAGTCCAAATAGACCTACTGGATCACTGCTATCTCGCTGTTTCGCCAGATCCTTCGTTCCGGTTTCTTATTTTCCGCAATTTGCAGTTTTCTTATCACGTGCCAGACAGGATGTCTTAGTTTTGCTCTTCCCCGTTGTGCTTTTGCATGCCATCTTCACACTGCGACGCTCTGATCTTGCTTAAGCTTGATGTGTTCCCAAAGAGGTAGAAAATTTTTAATAAATATGTTTCCGTGCCCCCGACGTCCACCGAATTTTACCGTGCCAGTTTAGACATTACCTCATCTGTGTCAGATAATGTCCACTTCCTGTGTGATTTCCCTGTTTTTGCGCAATCGTGAGTACACGCAAACAACATCACTCGTGCTTCTATCTTGACTGTATCATAATAATCATGCCTGACGGTGTACCACCCACCAGCTGAGAATAAACTTTAGTATCGGTTTCAAATGCCCCGCTTCAGAATGCGTTTCTTCAGTTTGCATGGTGTGCTAGGCAGGATCATAAGCCTGCAGCTGCCGGGAGATAAGCTGTCACAAAGTTCGCCTCTGTGGAGCGACTTTTGAAGCAGCAGGTAGAAATGCTTTGCCAGTGTGAGCGACGTTTCCTCAAGGATAATTGAATGGACCTTATCTGGATCCAAAGCGCTGCCTTGTCTTGAAAAACACCGTGAAATTCAAATAGGTTGGAGGCTGTTCGCAGTTGCACCTTGCCAAGTTTGGATGTGATAAGCTCGACGGAGCAGGATACATGAGGACATAATGTTCTATGTAGGCTTAAGATGCCAATATTGGGTCACTCTTGGGCTTCCCGCTTCTGCCTCTCAAGGGGGAGGCGGTTGGTTTAATTTTTCGGTGGTGTCTTATGCACTTGAATAGTACATTCGTGTTTTTCCGAGCGAGGTCCAATATCATGGACTGTTTTTGCATGCTTCATCGGTGCATTTATCATTTATAGAGGATCCGCAACTTACGAAATGCCAGTTCCTCTTCCGTGTCTCCTGTAGTTATATTTTCGAAGAATAATTGTGGCCACGTTTCTAGGAGATGCAAAATCCTTTTGGGTAGCTTCTGTTTCATTCGACTGTGCCGGTTTCTCTGAGACAAACGCCACATCAGCTTGGTGAATTTTCTGGACAACGCCCCTGTATGTCTCCTCCACCAAAGTTGGTCCCATTTCAGGCTGATCAAGCACGGTACGCACTCCTGAGAATTACGCACGACAGAAGTTTTGAGCTCACGTTTGGTGTTACGGTTTCCTGTCCAAGTGGCAGATAAAAGCAATAGGGCTTGCATAAACTTTCGAAGTCTAAACACCTAAGAGCAGGTTTTGTGAGTAAAATTAGCTAAACGCATTTAACTATGATTTTCAGCCTCAGTTTGCCTCTTTCTGACAATTCAGGCGGTAAAGCGAATCCATCATTAGATACTTGGTGCACTCAAAAATGTTGCCCATGGATACTTACTTAATAATTCGTGAAATTCGTAACTTTCGTTCACCTTTCCAATCTGCCATACATTACATGCGTAGAAAAATTTGCACTAGGTCATTTTACGAAACTGATTACTTGCAATACGTTTAACTGTTGATAACAAGTGCTACCGCTTTGCCAAATCTGATTTTAACGAAGTGTGGCGATTTGCTTGACAATCAAGTTGGTGCAACATTTATTGCCATTATTGATTTAGCGTCCCTGGTGAGGGTATATCCAGGCATGTCGCTGTGACCTTAGGATGTGTCAAACATTTCGGATGTGGTACAGTTGGAATCACTATAATAGAGTGGTCAAGGGTACAGCTATCAATATGTTGAAAACTAAATTGCTGAGAAGAACAACCTTAGAGCGATAATTTGGTCGATTGTTTGGGCTATGCACAGAAATAATGATAGATGCAGCATAAGCTATTCTTGTGTTTAGATTGAGGTTAATGTCGGCTGCCGATTTCGTGTATAATACCCGCAAAAGTTCACTCCCTACTTTGACTGCGCCGCTCGCCCAATCGTTCCCTTAACTACCACCACAATCAAACTCAAATCCGGGAGGCTATCATTCCAATTTGCTGAACATTCCATCGGATCTGAAGATCTCGGTGTCTTTCACTTTGTACTCCTCACCAAGTCAGTCATTTTCCGTGCAGTTCACGTTCCTTCTTGTGTGTTCGCGTGAACTCCTTCTCCCAAGGAAACTTTGCACCCGACCCCGCTGAAGCAAAACTAGTGAGTCTCTCCAGTTTCACTGCACACTTTGATTCTGTGATTCCTACTACAATTTATCCGTACAGCATATTCACCCCACCTACGCCTTTCCTGACTTTGGCCATACGCCCAACAGCCCAAGGCTACGAAGCCTCAGTAACGGTTCTAGGCTTTAGTTCAAATTGGCCGGTCAGATCGTGCCAGTTCTGCTGCCTCTGCTGATCCGTTATTCTGGTTCCACTTTTTCTGCAGATTGGGGTTTTTAAATTATTTTTATCACGTGCGGGAAGCCTCTTGCTATGCTCTCCCTCGTTTTGCTTTTGCCCGCCACTTTCAACTCTTAACGATCGTACCTTGTCTTATCTGATATGTTCCCCATGAGAAAGAATGAGCCCTTGTAATTTCGGTTCCCTACCCATGCCGCCTCAGGCGTGACCAAGTCTACGTCAGATAATGCCCACTCTTTATGTCGCCGCCCCTTTTCCACGAAATTCCCGGTACCCACAAACCCTACTAGTCATGCACTTATTCTGACTGTTACCTTATGATCATGCCTGCTACCCAGTAGCTGGGAATATACATTATTATTATTAAACTTGAATACAAAATTTTAGCGATGGGAAAACAAGTGCGCAAGCTCAGCATCACCATCAAATGTAATATCCAGATTTGGGACAGTGGATTAAGTAAAAAACACTTACATGGCGCAGCATCATAAACCAGGTGCTTGCGTGGCGCAGGGTTCATTAAAATCAGCAACGGCAGTTGAAGTGACATGCATAGAGTGAACGAATTCATTGAAATATTCCTCTCCGATGCACGCCTCACGCAGCGCTTTTTCACGATAAACCGCATGCTACGACCGCACTGATCCCAGCAGTTAAAACACTCGTGAGGAACGCACATGGATGTGCGAGCATTTGTCATCGAAAAAACGGCTCCATTTTTGTAATAAATAGTAAATCGCACTGACATTCATCCTCACTAGGCCAAGCTGGTCTTGCTTGTGTAACTTTTTGTCGTCTGTGGTTGTCATGTGGCTTAGAATGGGTGTTTTGAATTAGTCATTGCCACGCTTAAATCGCTGATGTGAGTTCGTCATCAAATTAAGGGCAAACATCAGCTAGTAGGAGCGACCTCTAATAACATGGCTTCCCTGTCGTACGCCACAAAAAACGGAATGGCTCCAAGGGAAAATGCCCCGCACAATCCACACAGGACCACAGACGGTGCCGCGGGCCTGGTTCGACAATCAACCGTCGCAAACCACCAGCTGGGTCTTGCAGTTACATTATTCTGCGTATGCAGCACCATAGTCACATAATTATTGGGACTGAATTGTCCTGGCTTCCCTGCATTCAACCATGCAAGTCTCGATCTTCTTAAATGGGCCCGGCATATAACAAAGTCTACCGGTTTAGTGCGTATTCTTGGATGGTCTTCAATAGTATGCTTTTGGGTGGCTGGCTGTAGTCCATGAGCCTACTTTCACCAACAACAAAATGCCCTGAAATGTTTATCAACCTAGAACAGACTTACTTGCATTCTGATTCCTTATGTCCATAGGTGGGGACCAACAGTGACCCTGGAGAATGGCCCGAAAATGTGCGTGCCACTTCCTTTGATCAGCAATTCATTCAACGCCACCAGTCCCAGAAGACTACTATCAAACATGTCCCTTTCTAATTTCTCCAGTTTGTGGTCCCCATCGTTTGTAAGTATAAAACCGTTGGATGTGCTTTTAAGTTCGTCACTATAGCATTGGTGGCGACGCATTTTTTCTGAGAATTTGCTTCACGCATAATTCGTCTTTGTGAATTTCCCGTTTGTCACGAGAGTACCTGGCACTCGTTTGAACCATAAGCAGTATTCAGTCGTCGTGTCCAAATATTTTGGATAGTCCACTTTACTTTGTCTGCATTATGGGCGAATTTTTTAGATGACCATGGTGGTCGTTTGTGTGGTTCCCAAGCCAAACCTAGCAGCTATGAATATGGCGCACGCATTTTCGAATCGCTAAGCTCAAAAATTTGATTAACTATATAGCAAATTTCTGTTGTGGTTGCCTTAATTGTAGCCAAAAGTGCAGATAACACTAGTCAGCCATTCTCATCGCTCGCTTTGCTTAAACGAACCACAAGAATGCATCACATTCAAATCTTACTATCCCAGCTCTCAGTTGTGCTGAACTCCTGTTCTTGTTAAAGTTCCACAATGACGGCCGCCAGACTACCATAGTGCAAATCACTTCAGTAGTTAACAGTCCAAAAGCATCCGCTTTCTTTTGGACAAATGCTTACGTAGATGGCTGGCTGCATTCCAGTCCTTGGGAGATTAGAGCTGTCACAAGTTTTACCCAGCTTAACGTGCTTTAATGTGGCGACACGAAGCTGTTGATTCCACGCGTTCCGTCCGCGATGTCGTCATGGGGAATGCATGAAACTTATCCATCTGCTGCATTCGGGCAAGGCAAAAGTGAGACGGATTGTTGGTATACATTCGGCCGCCTTATTGAAGCATCGAATCTCTCCAGCTTATTCTTCAGGAAAGACTGCGGATCGAAATACAAACAACCGGATGATGTTTTTGCATATCCTGAAAACTAAGATATCAAAAATAGCCAATAAATAGAACGTTTTAATTTCCAGG
Organism: Opisthorchis felineus; assembly: GCA_004794785.1. Lineage (NCBI taxonomy): Eukaryota > Metazoa > Platyhelminthes > Trematoda > Opisthorchiida > Opisthorchiidae > Opisthorchis > Opisthorchis felineus. The sequence continues at coordinate 450,310 of SJOL01007819.1, read as the reverse complement.
CTGTGCTTTACACTGCGACAGCTTGAATCTAACTTTGCTCGGTAGTAATTGCCCGATTTCAGGGTAACCAACCCTGCGGGAACTTCGAGAATAGGTGATTATTTTGCACCATTGTTGACGTAACTAAATGTTGATGGGTGCGACTGCGTACTTAAAGTGTCATCATACTTACATTTCAACGGGTATTACTGAAGTTTCAGTGACATGGTGAATTTTAATGCCGACACCTCATACCATAAGAAACAATTATTTGAAGTAAACACTTAAAGCATCAATTGGTAAAACAGTCGTATCTATGCGCCGAAGTTCGGCTACGTTGGCCAGACGTATGAACCAGATTTGTTCTTCACGAACATTTATGGCCACATAGTGCCTCCTGAGATTTTTTCCATGGAAGGAAACAATGTATCACAACCTCTTAAGCTAAACCGCGAGTCACTGGTAAATTAGTTTTGGTGGACCACCATTCCATACACTGAAACAATTGTTCCCAAAACCCCACATATATTGATGACATTTGGTAGGTGTCACTTAAGACCTGTCCGTTTAAAGATGATTGCCACTGAGGGCATGGTTTCTTCACATTGGTGGAGAAACGCCGATTTATTGACAAGTTACTTTACATAGGCGATAGTGCCCCATGCCTTGTACATGTCCACTGCCTGACGAAATGACTGAGAACTTAAACTGAAGCCACATTAAATGGGTATCAAAGGGTAATCGGAATAGGCATCTGGTGTTCGGTAGGCGATTGCTGAAGGACAATAAAAACCTGCTTGAGCTAAGTTCCACAATTAATGTGCTTTGCGTTGTCAGTTATATCATTGCGAAATATCCACCCAGCCATTCTTCCACGTGTTATTTTCTTTTCTACCTTAAAACACTTAGGGAGTCCCAGGGATTCTGCAAGATTGTAATTACAGATGGCCTCGAATTGACAATTCATTCACAGAACCTTATCGGTGTATTGTTTCTGGCGATACAGCAAGATGGTTACATCCTTTTGTTCATTACACTTGAGTCTTCAGCTTTTTTGTCGCAAGCACACCTCTTCTTGAGCCACCAATCTTCTAAGGGAGTTTACCGCCTTCTAATTTTTGGTTAGGTACATCCGTCTTCGGTTGTAGCAATTAAAGGTCGTGTCACAATTTCTTCTGCTCTATATTGTAAAACTACCGCAGTTATATCCACGCATGTTCTGAATCGGAGAAATGCCGCTATGCCGTTGTTGTCTTGAGACAAGCAGAGCTGGCTAAGCCAGCGTCTTGTGCACAAATTTTGGTCATTTAAGCTTCCTACAGTTTACAGCCATTTTGGCGAATCAACACTGAACGAAGCTGACGTTTTTGGCACACATCACGCATGCTTTTTATCCGCACCCTGAGTTCTGGGCGCTACAAAAATGACGTCATTGAATCCAAGACTTTCTCTAGTATATGGTCTATCCGTGGAGCGGACGACGGGAGACTGCCACAAAAATTTGCCGACTTTATACCTTATATAATCCTTTATCCAAAACATATGCAACAGGTGCGGATACAAGATGTTGATGATGGTTCTGTCAGACTGACATATTGCGTCGTCTAAATTGAGCACACGTGGGAAACCTTGTTGCACTCTCGCCCTGCCGCCGATATCGTCAAAATCTTGCAGCATAAAACAAGCACAGTCGCCATAGCACGGATCGATTCCACAGAGGATAAGCAAACAGCAATCCTGCTTGGAATTTTCCTGTCCACCGGTGGTCTAATCATCTCACTGATCTTCAATGCTGCTCTGATACTGCTGCTCGAAATCAGTTTCAAAGCAGTCGCAATTTCCCGCATCACCGGGATTGACCACAAAGCATGACGCTTGCTCCTCATCAGTTCCAATCTTGCTGGCTTGATCTCAGCAGGCTTCTCCTCTAAATAGGTAATGTTATCTGCTTCAGCAGCACAAAGGTTTTTCTCGGACGCGCGCACCGTCCGACAACATGTTTCAGTTTTCTCGTCAGAAATTACCACCAGATTCGGACGTCCGTAAACCGGAAACGCAGACTTGTTCAATGAATTGACGGGCCAAACACCCCGAAGACCTCTGGCTCCACCTCCGTAAATCATGACATTAGCTGCCGGGTCAGACTCTTAGTTGATTTGGTTGGTGACAAATAAGGGGCAGGTCCCGTTAAAGCTGCAAAGCGAAGCCGAAATATATCCAAATGCTCTCTCTATTTCGGCCATAGTACATGTTGTCAGAACTCTAGTCAGATGGAGGCTTCACTCGTCACTCACCACTACTTAAGATTTTGAATGACTCATTGCTATAGTGGGCAAGCTCCTGAACCAGGTAAGGTAAGTAAAACATAGCGCAGCTAATAAGCGGCATTCCTGGGTAACAGTATTTTGGCACCCGCGGAGCACATTTTGCTATGCGCAGACATTGGCATATTCAGAGGGGTACAGCTGACTAGTTTTTTAAGAAACAATTGTTTTAACTTTTATGCAACCATTTGGCAGTCGATAGGTAAAGGACTTTCAAACTATTTTCGAACAAATTTCAAACTTTTTGCCGTCCATTCAGGCAGCAGGGGGCGCCTTCGGTGGAGTTGGAACGCTTTATCTTACGCCAGTTTGACAAAGGTACTACCACTGTGTACTAGAAAGTTACCGGTAAAGGCGTGATCCTTTCACAACCCTTCAGAACCTATCACCATTTTCGGTGACACGGAGCTCATGCTTTGCTGGTTTGACGACTTTGTTCAACTCGCTGTTGAAATAACGACTAAACCAGCGTAAGCTTGGCTTGCCAGGCATCAAGCACTGCACTCCTTTAGCTTCCAGGTGTTACAAATGTAGGTACTATACACAATACGAGCTGTCTTCTATACGGTACCTTTTCAAGCGCAAAAATACAGCCAAAGACACGGATGGCGTTGATACCGGTACACCCATCATGTGTAACCTTGTAAAGGACAAGAGTCTTTGTCATGTAACACATCGTTTGTGTGTTCTGAAGGAGCAGTGTTCTGCAAACACCTGTCGTGCAGCCTACGAAGTCGTTACTTGAGATGTACCGTAATGTTGTATTATGCTAATTCCCGGGGACGGTAAAATACGCCCAGAGTTTTTCTGACAGCTCTTCCTTGACCGTCGTAAGTTGGCAAAAACATGTTCAATTCGTTTGCGCAATTCAGTCGCACAATTCTACTGCAATTCAAATATGCAACCCAAAATGATGACTAATTATTTTTTGGCCACTGGGTTATGGTGGCCACATCCACCCAGCCAGATGCACAGGCCCCAAATGTGTACCACACTGGTCAGTATATTGGCTGCGTATTAACCGCTAAAAGAATATTCTGTGCACAGCCTGGTTGTTTTACATTAACGAGAGCTGCTGAACCGCTGTAAATCAGAAATCCGCCAATGGAACACGCAAAAACAAGCCATTATTCTGGACCTCCCCCGGAAAAACAGAAATGTGCTGTTCAATGCATGAGACATCGCCACAGAAACAAGCCATCCGCGTTCTCCTTGAGGGACAGGAACGGGCAACCAGCGAGTGACCGAATAGTGGTATCTGAAGTCTACAGAGGACACTACGCAGGCCTATATTCAGCCCCAGCGTCCTCGTCACATCCAACCTTGTTAAGGCGTTACTACGAACGGCCTCTAACCGATTTGATCTTCACGGTGGAGAAATTCTTCAACTCTTGCACAAGATCAACCCGTTCTGCGCGTTGGGGCAAGACGAGGTCCATCCAAGGATCCTGAAGGAAACGTCGCACACACTGGCAAATCATTTCCAACTGG